>JAMKCH010034213.1:0-15562 GCA_023653785.1 Ophioderma brevispina
ATGTAATTCGGGTGATGAATTCCGATTGGTCAGCTAGTGTAAGGTTATGTTTAGGCATAAGAATGATGTAATGATTATTGTTAGAAAGGGGAATCTATCTGTGAGTAGTTAAATACTATCACCGGAAGGACTCTCTGCCAGCATCCACTCAGTAGCTAGAAGATAGCTAGTTTTATCTACAATAATGGTAGATTTTATGCTTCACACACAGTGCCAGGATTTATATATGTTCAATTCCATGTGAGCAGAGTGCTGTAATTATTCTACTGTCATCTTCGAAGCCGAAAGTGCTGGGAATCAAAATAGGATTCCAAATTGTGGACAGATAGAAATCGTGGTGATTATCTTGGACTGATACTGTGGATTTATTATCGTCAAGGGACTTAATTTATCCTTGTCGTCTTGAACTGCTATGGACAAGATTACCTTCAGGACTGAGAAGATTCCCTTGGAATATAATACCTGAGGAGTTTTGTATGAACTTGTGCGCTGTCATTTTGGAGTCTTCGCTGTGAGGACATATCATCGTTGAACTGCAACGCTTTCAACACAGGACACTAGTAAACCATAAGTAATCTTAACTAAATGTGTATATGTAATTTTTGTTTTGGACATACCAAATTCTTGAACCAAATCAAGTAAAGATCATTAAAACTGTTTATTATATATAATTTAGATCATTTGTGCACAAGGCTCATTTATTTGTGTTTGAAAGGTATTTCTGACCTTAGACGTCTATGAGACGTCATAACAGAATCAATAATTTTAAAATATGCCCTATAACAGCAAATACCTGCAATAAAAAATAGACATGAAGTACCTAGGTTATGTTGTTAGACACAATAAATGTATTTCTGATACTTTTAAAATTGTAACGTGACGTCAATCAATATGGCAGCCAAAAACGTAAACATCTTCAAGAAATACTTGACACAAATTTATAAGTATTACAGCCTTCAAATCGAAATCAATGTGTCAATGACATTAGAAATGTACCTTTGATCTTAACCAATGTACAAAATATATTTCAATTTGTTTTCAATGTGCCAAAATCGAAATAAAACCAATATGGTGCAAAGTTGTCAAAATACCATAGGAATTACATTTTTTCACATATATTGCACTCAATTTATAATTTGACACATTTGAATTTATCGGGATTACCTAGGTATCACTTGGTTATGAACATAGGTACATTTCTAATTGTTTCATTGACACAATAATTTATACTTGAAGGTAATATTTAGAAATTTGTCAAGTGCTTTTAGAAGATATTCACGTTTTTGGCTGCCATATTGATTGACGTCATGTTACAATTTTAAAAGTATCAGAAACACATTTATTGTGTCTAACAACATAATCTAAGTACTTCGTGTCAATTTTTTATCACAGGTATTTGCAGTTATAGGGCATATTTTAAAATTATTAGATTTGGCTTCCATTTTGAATTTGAAGTATGACTTAATGTTACAAGTGCCATACACTAGTTCATTGGATACTATAGTATATCTAGCAACTCCATAGTTTGATAATATAGGGTTGAATATATAATTATCATTAATGGCGATGCCATCTTGGATTTCTCAAAATGCCCAAGGATGCCCAGGTGGCACCCGGAAGATTCTTATTCTACACACTCTAATCTATCATTTTCAGCAAACAAATTGTGTATATACTCAACTTTACGGTCAGGACATAACTTGGACCATATCTACCCGACTACTTTCTTGATCAGTGCAGTAAAACTAGTATCAACTTAGTGACAGGAAATTGTGGAATCCCCAGTATCACAAACATGAGTATTACCACCATTTATAGCCCAGTTTGTTATTCACAAGTCAAGATATAGGCCAAAGTGAATTTACACATGCCAGCCATATTGAATTCAAGATGGCCACCAAATGAAATCCATTGCAACTTCAAGAGCATCGTGCTAGTAATACGAAGGTCGCTAGTTCGAATCCGGCCAAGTGCACATTTTTTTTCAACATTATCGTGCGCTGGCCATCTCCAGGGAAAGATAAATAACAAATATACTACCTGGAGAACTAAGTAGTTAAAATTTCAACTTCAATAATGGTTTATATAGAAACCTCAGTATCAAAAACATGGATAAGAGAAGATATCAGTAGCTTCCCACAATGCATTGCTCCTAATGGAGGTTTTTGTACTGTTACTGATGTGAATCGTTACAGGTGAAACATGGCTAAATTAACAGTATTGATCACAAACTTGCATTTTAAGAAAGTTTAATCTCTAACGATTCACATAACTACCTGTACAAAAATCTCCATTGGAAGCAATTAATGCATTGTGGGAAGCTTACTGATATCTTCCTAACATGAATATTATTCCACTGTTTTCAATTTTAAGCGCTGTTGTTATTTAAAAGTCGGGCTACAAAGTATATTAAACGTGGCAGCCATGTTGAATTCAAGATGATGGAAAGAGTTCCATATGTACCCCCTTTAAAATAGTACAGGAAACAAATTCTTTTTTATTTATGGCCCTACACTAACAATACCCTACCCATAAGGCCCAAAATAAAAAGAATTTGTTACATGTACAACTTCAGAGAGGGGTACATATGGAACTCTTGCCAAGATGGCTGCCAAATGAAATTAGATGCAACTTTAAAACCTCAGTATCACAGGCATGAATGTTATTCATAAGTCAGGATACAGGCCAAAGTATAATTATTCAACATGGCTGCCATTTTGAATTTAAGATGGCCATCAAACAAAATTAGATGCAACTTAAAAAATGTTTTTTTATACAAACCTTAGTATCACAAACATTGGTATATTCATTGAGGCTGCCGAATTCACTAGCTCTTCCGCTTCCACTTTCGCATTGTTCACTAAGCCTTCAGACCTGTCATGTTGTAGACTGCCTCATTAGTGATAACATATGGTCTGCAGATCTTGAGCACTGTTGATGTATGATTCAAGCTGTTGAGCAGTATAGACAGGCAAGAAGATCTAAAGATATCCAGTTTTAGGTTAAAGAGACACTGGCACATTTAAAAAATAGTGCGCCCGCTAGACTTTTTCAAAATTGATATTTTGGAATGGTTGTAAAGCTTTTATATACATAAGCCCTCACCTGAAATTATTAAGCCCAAATCAGCGTGCTTGTGGGTAAAAAGGCGAGGGTGGCCGAGCGGTCTAAGGCGCTGAACTGTCGGCAGGGTATAAGATCGACCGACCCTGGTTCGAGCCCCGCGAGAGTGGGGTTTCTTGGTCATACTCAAATAGTTCCTATAAGGTTGGAAATTGCATAATCACGCAGCACTAATGTAGTGTGAATATGGAATTTCTCCTCGCTCCCACCCATTGCGTAGAATGTGCAGGTATATGCAGTGGGTGCCCGGCGCCTCATGGTTCGGAGAGTCATGCATGTAAAGCTGTTGGTCCTGTGTGTCAGTGGAGTCAATCCTGAGCATGTAAAAAGTTGCAGACCTCATCGAAAAGAGTAGGGGACCATCCCGGGTCTGTTACCTGCACTCATCGCTCTTGGTACCAGAGTCCTCTAGTGTGATGCGGGAATCCGCTTTACTGGAGGTTAAATTGATCCAGATCCAGAAAAAGAATGATTTTATAATTAATGTCATCGGCGACATTAATTCAGCAGACGATGTGGAAATGACGTTTAACAAGAGAAAACACAAGCTAGAGTTGATTCTCATGGCATGTGACCTTTGTGGTTTTAATATCAATGAGTACGGGTCTGTGATATTCATGTAATAGATACATTTGTTGATTAAAAAGTTACGACAAACTTAAAATTCCCTGGATGTCTTTATGCCTCTTATTAATGTCCCTATCTGTTTTGGGGCATGTTATTTTTATACATGTGTAAATATATATATTTCTATTCTTCCAATGTGTCCTAGAATATCATTTGCGAGCAATTGAAGAAATTTCTTATTTTCTGAAAATGTGTCAGTGCCGCTTTAAGAAGAATGATCTGGGAAATCTTTTCTATAGTTTCAAAATGTCAGACCAGGCGAGGCCTTTCCTTTGACAGACATCGTTCTTGGAACTTCCCATCATCAATCCCAAATTCTTGAAGTTATCCGCCGCCTTCCAATGGCGTACCGACCAGGGGAGTGGGCAAGTTGCCCCCTTTGGCTCAAAAAAGTGGGATGATATGGAGCAAAATATGTATTTTCATTCTTCTAAATTTGGGCAAGATAAATGTAAATTTGGCAATTTTCATGTGCCAGGGGACACATTTCGTCAAGTTCAAAACTTCAAAATCACCAAGAACAATTTTTGCCCCCTCTGGTGGGATGACTTGGGAATTTTTCCCCTCTAGATCAACTGTCTCTGTACTCCACCGCCACCTCCTTCTTGATGGGTTTAGACATCAACAGGGAGATCTCCTGCCCTAGCAGAAATGATATAATTTCTGTTTTGCTGATGTTGATCTAAAGGCCAACATTTTAGCATTAACAAAATGCCTGTATTCCAACACAATATCAATCACCACAAGTAAAATTTAATTAAAAAATAATAAATTTGACACCTTCTCAACCTCAGGTTTAAAAATGAGCATTTATTACTGTACAACAAATAAATTGGCTGTATTACAAACATGAATTCTGATACACTTGGCCTACTATACTCAAAAACTTATATAGGTATAAACCCAAATTGGCATCAATCAGATGATTCTCTTAATATCTCACAATTAGCACAAAATTTGGATTGAAAATTGAATAATTTTAAACTCCAAAATGTTTATTTACAATATCAACAATAAAAGCAATAGTCGCACAAAAAGTCTGTCCCATGTCGATACATTTTTTCTTGTTGACCATCAAAGCTATCCATCCTTTCCATAGCTGCGAAGGCATGAACTTAATTGCTTAGATCAATCCCCCAGTTTACTCCCACACCCCCGGCTTCAACCCCCAAGCTGGCCAGCTATCTGGCAAAATGTTAGAGTGCTTTTTACCCCGGGGAGGGGGGGTAACTGTGTATTCTGTTTGGGTAACCACCCGTTACAAAAAACGCGAGCCCTGTCAGGTCTCGAGACTTGCAATATAAGATATCAAAATCAACCTGTCTCTGTCAGTCTCACATAGGGTATCAATTAAATTTAACTTTTCAGCCTCAGATAAAGTACTATAAAATTAACAGATACATGATATTTTGGTGTTGATAATCATGCTCAAAAGAACAACAACCATAAAATCAAGTTAAATAGCTTAAAGGCTGACGTCAGAGATTTCCCGGATTATGGCGCCGGCTTCAATTTTTCATTTCAATCAATCATTTTTTTTGCAGTATACATGTACATAATGCTTGTCCCAATACTACTAATATCGGTGTTAAATACCTAGCTCAATCAAAGTCCTTCATGTAGAAAATCACAACTTGTTTAAAAAACTTTTATTTTTTTTATTTTTTTTATACACATTATCCATGGCACTGTCATACTATGCAGAAATGTTTACTGCATGAAACAAAAATCTGATCTGTTTCACCTCTCTAACTTTGGAATTAGCATATTAGGTAACTATCTTATAGTTCTAGATGACTATTTCAATACTACTAAAAAATTATATTGAAAAAAAAATTGTCAATCTCTGAATCAGCCTTTAAAGGTGATCCACATTGCCTCGGACTCAATATTAAAGCTATATACCAATGGAAAGCTTATGATTTCAGATGCCAAAAATAAATCTTTTCCAAAAAATAATCCGTATAATCTAGGGCCGCTATACGCCAAAAATTACCTATATGGTTTTGCGATTTACGCCCAAAAATACGCTTAAGCTTTCCTTCTCTGACCTTGGTCAAATTTGGTGGTGACGTAGGCGAATGCACAAGTCCTGTTGCGCAATGCATCTTCCAATGTGAAGGAACCCCAAATCGCTTTCCTCTCTCCTGTTTTGAATTTCGCGTATATAGGATAAATGTTGGTTGCTAGTTTCCTTTATCTCCTTGTAGATGGTAATTTACATTCCCGGCTTCATAGTGTGCAAGAAATGTTGAAAAACTCGCTTGAATTTCTCATCGCTTATTGAGTAGCAGCCATTGCTTAGATGTGCAGGTGTAGGCAGTGGGTGCCCGGCGCCTCATGTTTCGGAGAGTCATGTAAAGATGTTGGTCCTGTGTGTCAGTGGATTCAATCCTGAGCACGTAAAAAAGTTGCAAACCACATCGAAAAGAGTAGGGGACCATCCCCGGTCTGTTACCTGAACTCAATCACTCTAGGTACCCGAGTCCTCTAGTGTGATGCGGGAACCCGCTTTACTGGCGGTTAAATTAATCCAGATCCGATCCAGAAAAAGAATGATTTTATAATTAATGTCATCGGCGACATTACTTCAGCAGACGATGTGGAAATGACGTTTAACAAAAGAACACACAGCTAGAGTTGATTATCATGGCATGTGCACCTTGTGTATTTAATATCAATGAGTAAGGGTCTTTGATCTTCATGTAATAGATACATTTGGTGATTAAAAAGTTACGACAAAAATTATTCCCTGGTGACTTTAGCCTCTTATTATTTCCTATCGTTTGGGCATGTTATTTTTATACATGTGTAAATAATATATTTCTATCTTCCATGTGTCTAGAATATCATGGCGAGCAAATTAAGAAATTCTTATTTTCTGAAACATGTGTCAGTGCGCTTTACCAGAAGATGTGATGGGAATCTTTTCTCTAGTTCAAAATGTCCGACCAGGCGAGGCCTTTCCTTTGACAGACATCGTTCTTGGAACTTCCCATCATCAATCCAAATTCTTGACGTCATCCGCCGCCTTCCAATGGCATAACGACCAGGGAGTGGGCAAGTTGCCCCCGGCTCAAAAAAGTGGGACGATATGGAGCAAACTCGTATTTCATTCTCTAAATTGGGCAAGATAAAGGTAAATTGGGCAATTTTCATGGGCCAGGGGACACATTTCGTCAAGTTCACACTTCAAAATCAAACGGAACAATTTTTGCCCCTTTGGTGGGATGACTTGGGAATTTTCCCCTCTAGATCAACTGTTCTGTACTCCACCGACAACTCGTGATGGGTTTAGACATCAAACAGGGAGACTCTCCTTGCCCTAGCAGAAATGATATAATTCTGTTGCTGATGTTGATATAAAGGCCAATTTAGCATTAAACAAAATGCCCATGTATTCCAACACAATATCAATCACCACAAGTAAAATTTAATTAAAAAATAATTAAATTTGTACACCTTACTCAACGCAGGTTAAAAATGGCATTTATTACTGCTAAACAAATAATTGGCTGTATTACAAACATGAATTCTGATACACTTGGCACCTAACTCAAAAACTTAGAATAGGTATAAACAAAATTGGTAGCATCAGATGATTCTCTTAATATCTCACATTAGCACAACATTGGATTGAAAAATTGAATAATTTTAAACTCCACAATGTTTTTACAATATCACATAAAAGCAATAGTCACACAAAAAGTATGTCCCCATGTCGGATAAATTTTTTATTGTTGACCATCAAAGCTATCCATCCTTCCATAGCTGCGAAGGCATGAACTTAATTGCTTAGATCAATCCCCCAGTTTACTCCCACACCCCCGGCTTCACCCCAAGCTTGCCCCGTATCTTGCAAAATGTTAAGGGCTTTTTACCCCGGGGAGGTTGGTAATGTGTATTCTGTTTTGGGTAACACCACTTACAAAAAACGCGAGCCCTGTCCGGTCTTCGAGACTTGCCATATAGGATATCAAACTCAAAACCTGTCTCTGTCAGTTCACATAGGGTCAATTTTACTTTTCAGCCTCAGATAAAGTACTATAAACGTAAACAGATACATGATGATTGTTTGGTGTTGATATCATGTTCCAAAAGAAGAACAAAAACACCCATAAAATCAAGTTAAATACCTAAAGGCTGACTCAGATTTCCTTCCCTAAGGGGGGGGGGGGGGATGAGGGCGGCACTCAATTTTCAAATAAATCATGTTTTTTGCATATCCAAACAATGTATACATAATGCTTTCCATATACTAATCACGGGTGAACTACCTAAGCTCAAATCAACGTCCTTCATGTAGAAAATCACAACTTTTGTTTAAAAAAATTCCAGATCGGGAATTTTCGTTATAACCCATTATCCTATGGCACTGTCCCTACTATGCATAAATTGTTTACTGCATGGAAACAAAAAATCTGTTTCATCTTACTTTGAATTAAAGCATTTTAGGTAACCTATCTTATAGTTCTAGTATGACTATTTCAATTACTACTAAAAAATTATATTTAAAATATTTCCAATCTCTGAATCAGCCTTTAAAAGGTGACCCACATTGCTCGGACCGCATATATTAAGCTATACAATGGAAAGCTTATGACTTCATGATGCCAAAAATATCTTTTCCAAAAAAATAATCGTATAATAGAGCCGCTATAAGCCAAAAATTACCTATATATGTTCGTTGCGATTTTACGCCCAAAAATAACCTCAGCTTTCCTTCTCTGACCTTGGCAAATTTGTGTGATGTAGGCGATTTTACAAGTCTAGTTGCGCAATGCATCTTCCAATGTAAAGGACCCCCAAATCGCTCCTCCTCTCCTGTGTTGAATTTCGCCAATCTAGCCGTAAATGTTGGTGACTAGGTTCCTTGATCTCTGTAGATTGTAATTTATAATTCCCAAGTCCCAATTCCCGGCTTCATAATGTGCAAGAAATGTCAAAAATTGCTTAATTTCATCGCTGTAGTGAGTAGCGGCAGAGCTCAGAGGCTGCTGTGTTTACACAAAGTGTTGGAAGATTTTGACCACCACTCATGCTCCTGTAGCATGAAAAATATATCTGCCCTTTGAGGTTAGTGAGGGAGAGAATACCTGCCCCTGGAGCATTGGTGGTGGTCAAAAACTACGCGTGCGTATAAGACAAACGGCTCTCCATTGATTTACGTTACTCCCTCTTATGCTAACCGAATGGAATTGCATGAGGTAAAGGCGCTATCAGTGAGTAGAACGGAAAATTCTTACATCTACTTTTTCTCAGAGCGGGAAACAGTCACACAATTATGGTTCTTGAAACCTTTTTTAATAATCACTGTTGGCTTTGCTATTGGGTCCGGTAAAGTCTTGGCTCATCGAGCTTAACATGGCGGTAATTACTTTAACTAGCGACAATTTGTTAACCATAACAATTGCACGATACTGTGGAAGCAAGGCATTCAGTAGCATATAAAAATGCCCGACTGAACCGCCTTCTCTGTGGATCGAGCCATCAATATCTACAGATACTTGAACAATAGTTCTCTGTATATTTTTGTATTGCCTTCATAATTCCGATTTTAGTTGAGCAAATATTAGAGAAAACAATGGTCGGTCTTCGAAGCGCAGAAGCCGAGCGATACCATTGAATAGGTCACACCCTCACAGCGCTCAAGTTCCAAAATATTGACTTTTGGCTGAATTTGGTGTTGCTTGTACAAATCGTGAGTAGCATAAATATGACCGTACCGTTACTATAACCTCGCGTAAAATAAGCTTTCCATTGGTATATCGCTTAATATATCTGTCCGAGCCCAATGAGGATCACCTTTAAATGGACTGTAAAATCCTATAGATTCCAATGATATTTCTGCTTGGTCCCAGGTCCCTTGTTAGAGTGTCCATTTGAATAAGTCTGGTCTTGGTTAGGGTATCCATTTGATCAGATTCTGATCAGAGGATCAAGTTTGTCCCCTGTTGCGTCTTTTTTTGTGAAAAAGGGTTAACAGTAATTTTGCCTGTATATCCACATACTTTGATGGATTAAAAAACCAAACTTGGGTCACAGATGCATCATCCCCCATTTATGATGAGGTTAAAGGGCACATATCAAGGTCAAAGGTCATGTAGGTTAATTGGTATCATAGGCTGAAATGTAAAATATTGACCTAATTTGAAAAGTTGAGTTCACTTGAACCAAACTTGGTTTAGGGAGTTTACAACATGCAAACCATCATTTGCTTATGAGGTCCAAGGTCATATATCAATGTCAAAGGTCATGTGAGGCCTATCATTCACAAACTGCGACACAAGCGGTCCAATGTATTTTTTAATGTAGGGTCACCACTGCACCGGGACCCCATATGGGAAAGTAGTCTCTTTTGCTAAGTGTCGAAGAAGCCCCGTAATAAAACATAGCTCGGAAATGGGTCTTTTTGGCTTTTGAATGATCTTGCTGATAAATTACTTGATTATTTTTCCCTGGGTGCCTTCTATTCGATTTTGCATATGTACACGACCATTCTCTCCAAATTTGGTTCAATTTCTTTATGAAATGTCATTGCCTGGAAGTTAGAACACTCATGTCTCCTGTTAAAAATCGATCCCAATTTACACGGGCGGTATACGATTTTATTGTTTTGGTGTGATGACTTGGCATGATAGGAGGCTCTCTATTAAAAAGCAATGCAAGACGCATTCGCCAGGCGAACGGCATTCCATGAAGGAAAGATGTGGCTACCCAACTCCAAAAACTGCTCTGATTGATTGAGATTTGACGCCGCCTGAAGAAAAAAAACAAACTCTAGTCCCTACCATCCAATCGCCATGAGCGTGACCTGAGCGATACAATACAAAGCGTATTTGATTAAAATAATACTTGACCGAAAATATATTACATATTCATCCCTCAACCCACTCAAATTTCTTTGATATAACTACATGAACTATGTGTGCCAAATGTGCTATTTTTCGTCAGACACGGCGTCAAAACCCCATTTTTTATATTGCATGTGTGACCTCGCCAAAATACCATTAAATCGTCTATTCGTAGTCCTATGTTAATTACGTTTACTGAGATTATTTAATAATACACTGAGCTTCCACCCCGCCCCCCGCGTCAATGTTGGAGAACACTAAGCAGGTTTGTAGAACATGTTAAGTACATTTAATGCAGGGGTGTCCAACCTTTTTGATGCAGGGGCCGCATTGGTTGAATCCAAAACTATTGTGGGCCGCAAGCAAATAATTCCGGGGTCTCAAGTTTGGTTTGGGTAAGGAGTCTGGAAGCATGCCCCATATCTATACCAATTTTTGCCAAAAAGAGACTCCCAGCTACACCAGAGATGCAGATTATGGGCCAAACTAAAACAAATTTGCCATTTTCCTAGGAATGTAGACCTTTTTTCGCAAATTTGGAAAGATGTTGGCTTCAGATTGAGAATACGACTATTTTCAACAACTTTTTAGAAAGTCGTTTTAATTGGGAAATTTGATTACTTTTTTTCCAAGAAATTTGTCAAAAATTTTGAGAAAAGGGACCATATTTCACCAAAATGTCATAAAAAAGGGCAATTCTATATACAGAAGACTGAAATGAGACACATACTTTTATGGGGAAGGATCCCCCCACAAAAAACCAGTTACCAACGTGCAAAATCATCCAATGAATACTATTGCAGTCTAAGAGTGGGTGACAGGGGATGAGGTACAGTTTGACCGTGGGTGTCGTGTGCTTGTGGGCGGGCAGGAGGAGGATGATCCGTAGGAGGGTGTGATGGTTTGTGACGTGTGTTTATGGGGTGTGTGTTGTATGTGATTATTATGTATTCTGCCGTCGTGGTTTGTTATGATGGGTAGGGTTCTTTGGATTCTAATGTGTGAATGTATTTAAATCTCTTCTTTAAATCAATCATTTGAGATAATTTGTATTTTTTTTCTGGGAAGTACCCTCGCGGGCCGCATGAGAGCTCTTAGCGGGCCGCTAATGGCCCGCGGGCCACAGGTTGACACCCCTGGTTGCGCAGTTGGACACCCTGGTTTAATGAATTAAATTTAGTGGGGGTGGTACATATTGAGCTTCTGAATCCCACTCCCTCCACGAATGTGCGAATCCCACTCCCCCACGATGTGATTAAATGTTTACCAATAGGTTATACAGAGAATGGGAATGGACTCATTGACATAAGCTTGGTACCTCACTTAGATCATCTTATAAACATGAGTTAGTACTTCAACATTGTACGGGGGAGAGGAGGGGGGTGGTTTACATTTTTCTTTTGGGGGAAGGGTGGTTGTAACCAATATCTAAATGCCAGGTATTAGGTGATTGGTACACACAGAAACAAGTCACCTAAAACAAATCATACCTGTAGGCTTCATTCACTATTTCTAATACAGAAAGGTAACTGAGCAGTCGAACTGACCAGTGTGCTCAGTTACTGTAAATAAAAATTATGATCTTTTCCATCAAAGGAAGACAATTCTTGCAATCAAATAATGTAAATATTAACAACTAAGAAAGGTGTCATTGTCATAAGGGCAAAAAGGATGATTCTGTCTCAAATACCAATGTACGGTGTCCAAAACACATCTTACTATTGTACTGAAATAATGATAATGCACATGTACAACATCGTGATAATATTAGTGTAGATAAGTTAACTGTAAGACCATCTCATAAGGGTTAGCCAGAGATGGTGATATTGATTGCACTTGTTTTTTCATCCTCTACGACTAAAATATAATGAAAATAATCCACTTAGTTAATAGTAATAATAGTGAAAAAAATAAAATGATTGTAATATTATACACATGATGAATTAAACAATATAATACTGTCCAATACTAATTTTTCCTATTGTTAAACTTTAAATATACGTAGTATGTCCAAAAATTTGATAACTTAAAATCCATTAAATGTAATAATCCACACTTTTCGTTATTGGTGTTTGAAGAGACCCTGGTTAAAAAAAATACCTCTTCTTGACTATTTTTAACTTAAAAGATTAATAATGTTGAAACTGTACATTGGAAATAGATTTCCTCATATAGGTGGACGTAGGTCTTTACATCTAAACAAGCATTAATTTAAAAGACGAACTGATCTGTGTAAACAAACGAACTTATGAATGTTGCTTTAATTGAAATAAACAGATTTAATGACAAAAACATTAATGTAGGCAATCACCTATAGGAACCATAATCATCATAGCTAATGGAATTTAATCAAACATTTGGAAGAGATCATTAAGGTGGAATTACCCCTTCAGAGGGCTAAAAATAAAATCTACAAATGAAACTGAGGAAGAAATTACCTTTCATGCTTTGTGGTTGACAACAATAGGAGCTTCCGTTCAAAAGTTATGATAAAAAATGTAACTTCGCAAACTGAATCATGTCATATTTTTAGATTTTATGTTTTCTCAAAGCTGTGATATTTAATTTTTTCCACTTAAAAAATATCATATCTCAAAAAATAAATAAGGCTTGTTATCTCTGGTTTCCACAATTATTTGTGAAATTGAAAGCCTTATATATAATTGAGAATAAAGTAAAATAGCATTCTTAAAATATACTAAAACTTAAAAAACAGTGTTTAGACTAAATTGCCAATATCTCAAAGTGAATTTAAGGACCACCTGTCATTCATTGAACAAGGATTATCTCAAAATGGACTTGGCACTGACTCACAAAAAAATCAATAAATTAAAAAGAAAATTACAAACCATACTTATGGGACTATGCTTGAACTCGAATCATGCCATTTGCCCCAGAGGAGCACTTGTATTTAAGGGGGGGGATCTTTTTGGGCCACAGTTGCTAACACATAATTATTATTTTCCTTCTTGACAATGACCCCCCTTAAACCAAGTTCCCATAGGGCTAGAAACTGGCATTATTCGGTTCAATGCCGTAGGTTCAATAAGTATGTTTCAAGTAGCCTTTTATCCCATCTCTTTAAGATAAATCGTTTTTGAGAAATCCTTGCTACGAGAATGAATTTTTTTTTAATCCGTTAAAATTCACTTTAAAGATATCGGCAATTTTAGTCTGGAAACACCTGTTTTCAAGTTTAGTATATTTTAGATAATGCTATTTTATGTCTATTATTGGTTAGAAAATAAGTGCTTCAATTTTCACAAATAATTGTGGAAACTAGAGATCAAAGCTTTTATTTAATTTTTGAGATATGAATTTTTTAACTCGAAAAAAAAAAAAATTAATTTTAATATCAAGCTTGAAGAAGAAAACAATAAAATATCATCAGAAATGTGATTAGAGATTTCAGTTTGCGAGTGACAATTTTCGATCATAACCTTTGAACGGAAGCTCGATTGTAGTAAAACAAAAAGCAAATAGAAAGGTAATTCTTCCTCGTTTCAATTTTGTAGATTTTATTTTTAGCCCTCCTTGCAAGGGGGTAATTCCACTTAATAAAATTGCTCTTGAAAATAAAATAATTTACTTAATGGGTGATTTTAATATAGATCTTCCTAAAAGAGAATGATAAGGTTATAGTAATTTTCATCGGACATTGGTTTATTCGTATTCATGCTATCCACTAATACTTGACAACACGCATCACTTAATAATAGTGACACATTCAATTGATATATATTACCAATAATCAGAATAGTTAGCAGGGGAATTTTACTATTTGATTATCAGTGACATCTTCCAACTTCACTCTAACGAAAATCACCGGATTCAACTAAAACTACGCACTTTAAATTAAGCTAGAGATTTTTTCATGAAATATTAGGCATTAAAAAACTGCTATGTCTGACTTAACTTGGAATGGTTAATGATGAAATATGACATGTCTTAATGTTGCTATAACAATTTTATTGAATGTTTAATATATTACTGGACAAGCAGTGCCACTAGAAAGAAGATAAATAAATCTAAATCAAAATCAGGTTTACCATGGATAACAAAAGAGTTTAATATTAAACCTGATAACAAGAAAGCAGGCTTTATAAACAATTCCATACAGAAAAGAACTCTTCAAAAATAAAAATAAATATAAAACACTCAATAAAAAGTTAATAAGCTCATTAAGAGGCTGCGAAAAAGAACTATTGTTACAGCTCAAAATGGAAAAAAGAAAAAAAAACATTAAAAAACCTGGAAAATTATAAAGTAACATAATTAATAAACACCCAACTAAAACATGTATAAAGAATTTAATTTAATGGACAAATTATAAATAACTCCTGAACAAATTCCGGAACATTTTAATAACTTCTTTATAAACATAGGCCCTAATCAAGTCTCACAAATACCGATACTATACTAACTTCTCCACTTATCTCTCTATTATCCCAGTAAAGAGTTCCATGTTCTTTGCTCCAATTAAGAGGATGAAGTTATGAAGTTATTAATAAAGCCCAGGTCATGATGGCATCACAGCTTTCATCATAAAAACTGCTCGGTGAATTAAGTGTTCCCCTAACCACCATTTTAACACATGTCACTAACAACTGGCATTGTCCCAGGGACCAACTTAAAATTGCAAGAGTTGTTACCATTCATAAGAAAGATCGTTCTACTATATTCACTAATTACAGACCAATTTCTACTCCAGGTTTTTCAAAAATATTAGAGCGTCTTGTTTTAACAGATGCATTTCATTATGGACAAGCACACATTCTTTTTGAAAACCAATTTGGATACCGTCCTAAACATTATACGAGTATGGCAATAGCCAAGAGTGTAGAGTAACATGGTACAAGTTCAAAGTAATCAAACAACTGTGGTGTATTGTTGGACCTTTCCAAGGCATTTGATACATCAATCAGACATCCCTTTTAGCTAAAATGCCATACTATGGC
>JAMKCH010034214.1:0-16572 GCA_023653785.1 Ophioderma brevispina
AACATGATTGAATCAATTTAGACATTTGACCCCTGTGTAAAATCTTTGTATAGACCCCCTCCTTAAGGCTTCATCTGCTGCACTTAAGAATCACGTTTCAGGGGTCGTTGTCTGGCTATCTACATATTTATCACTTAAGTGATCACATACATCGTGCTTATAATTAAAACACTCACTGGAAAAAAAACCTGTGAAACATGTGTTGCATTTATAACACGTTCAAGCTACAAGAATTCGATATAAGGGCACGGATGCCTGGGCCCGACTTATGTAAATAGTTGTTGAATAATGTTCTAGCACGTACCGCACCTGACTCTAAAAATAATACACATTTTTTTTTTAAATAGTGGTAGTCAGGTGTAAATATGGTGCTCCCTTATACGTGGATTTTACCCTTTATAAAAACCGGCGGCCTAGTTTATGCGTTGCAACGTTTTGCTAGATTTCCTTTCTTTTTGTAAATATCGGATATAAATGCAATTTGCATTTAGCCGTCCCCAGCCAAATTCCACGCCTGACAATGCCTGACACTGTCGTTGGAGCGGGTCGTCGGGCTATGTAAGGGGTCTTAAAGGTCGGTGTCCATTGCATTCAATGGGGCTTCATCGTGTTTCCCCTACTTCCAAGTTGTTAAGCAAGCATTTCCTTATTTTAATCCTATGAGGTCCATCAAAAATTTTCATCATTTTTTATCCAAACCGGAGCAACTTTAAAATGTTACCCCTGTACAACTTCAAAAGACCCCTTTTCATTGATTTTTCTATTTTTAGCATATAACTCCAAAACTTCAGGTTTCAGATAGTACAAATTGGAATTCTTATGGTTGGACAAATAAAATGGTATATATAGTTTTCAAAATGATTGAATCTATTTAGACATTTGACCCCTGTGTAAAATATTTTGTATAGACCCCCTCCTTAAGGCTTCATCTGCTGCACTTAAGAATCACGTTCCAGGGGTCCTTGTCTGGCTGTCTACATATTTATCACTTAAGTGCAACCCCACGTAAATATTTAGTATAGCTTGCCAAGGTAAAAAATAGATTTTGCTTATAACTTGTGAGGTGGAAGGGCTTTGGGTGGAATGTGCTGAAATGCACGTTGTTTATTCAAATGAGGATTGTTGCCATAGCAACGGCCCGTTTTGTGTTTTGGGCAATTTTCAGCTATTTTGGAGCTGAAAAAAGGTGGAAAAAGTTGCCTTTCAGAAGGTGTCATTGCCTGGAGAAGTTGACACTATGTTAAAATTTAGTTCATAATCAAATTAGCCCCATCTTCATTCTATTTCAAAGACACAAAAATTGTGCTCAAAATACTTGCTCTTTAACCATGGATTTTGGATCTGGACAACCACTGTAAGTTTTTACAACTATGAAAAATGACTTTTTTTGGCCTTATGTTTGCAAGAGTAAAAAAAAAAAAATCCACTTGGCACTGTTCTAGAATATTGCCTTTCTGCATGTCAGGAAAACAGACATTGCACCCAAAACATATCTGATTGAACAACAGGGCTTGGGAAAAATATATTTATCATAGGGCGGTGTTGCCAGCAAAAAAGAGGAATTTCTGCGAAATGCAATTTCTATGTAGTGAAAATTTGTGGGCTTTAATTGGTCAATTTGTATGAAGATGCATTTTCTGGTCATGTTTGCTCATTTTTTCTATCATTCTGAATGTTCTTGATGAATATTATCAGTTCAGTTGATTGGCGGCTGATACAGGTTGCCAGATGGTCAGTATGTTTTATTTTTGTAGCATGTTCACATTCACTATTAATCAGTACATTAAATGGTATAGTTTAATGTTGCATCCCATGTAAATATCATGTTCCTCATTTATTTCTTTATGGACTATTTCCAAAGGCAATCAAAAAATTTTTGATGATAATGGCTTCTGGTTTTTTTAAAGATACCCAAAAAAGCTTAATGCACTTTGAGGGAAGCCCACACAAAAAATGTGTATCAGCAAGTGGAATTATTTTGTGATGTATAGAAGTTTAGACCTAGCTTAAGCTCACATAGCTTAATAAAGTTTGGGTGATTGGGGTGGTGATTACTCCATGTGTGTGCTGGACATGCTTAAACAAGCCAAATGTTGACGGAATTTGTAAAACTAGCAAATAGTACCAAATCTGAATTAGCTGCCATTGCAACAAAGAAACAACATGTGATATTCATATTTTATTATAGCAATCTGTACCATGTTAGATCTTTTCAGAAAATATAGTGGACTCCCACGTTTCCTTGTTCTAATTGAGGTGGTCAATCAAAAAATGATGTTGCGGGAAGTTACAATTTCCGTCAACAATTTCACACCAACTTTAGCCGAGCATTGCCTTAAATTAGAGCAAGGTTGTATTAATTTCTTAGGAATGTAGAAAACGTTTATTCATATATACCCACTAATATATGAAACAAAATAAATTCTGATATCGATTTAGTTTTTTTAAAAAATCTATGCACTATACAAAAAGATAAGTTCCGGTCAACATGTTTGTAACATCCGCCACATTACATTCTGTTGCTAGGCGACAGCTTACTACTCTAGTTAATTGATGATTACCAAAGTTGCCTCTAAAACACTTCCCACAGATCCAGAAAACACTTCCCCATCTTTTATTTTCCACCCTGTATGAGCTGTTTGCATTTTTCAGTCAACATTGGACATCTGCAACATCTAGTAAAAACAGTCCGCAACACAATAGCAGGGTTTTTCTTATATAGAAGTAAAATCAGAAGATACTCTATTGTTTATTTACCACTTGATAACCCATAACAAGAGCAAACTTCTTTTAAACCTGATTTTACTTAACTTTATTACTATTAAATGTTAGTTTGCAAAAATATTGTTTTGCGGACGTTACTTGATGCAATGTTGACGGAAAAAAAAAAAAAAAAAAATAAGCTATTTGATGCGGTTTCTTTATTACGCTTAATCAGAATGGAAAAATATTGTACTTAATTCAATTGTAACTATTTTCATTAATGTTAAGACTAAATCAAACAATCTATAGTTAATTTTAGTGAAAAAAAAATATGCATTTATTCTGTTTTAATGTAATGTTAACCATTTACATTACTTGAGAGTCATTACTTGCCATCTGATAGAGGTATGTGGACATTTATATTAGGAAACAGCACTTGTAAAGATAGCCTATTTCAATAATTAACTCTTTTTCATTTCTTTACTTGCAAAGTTTTACCCTTTTCACAGGTAGAAAAATCCACTGCTTTTTGTGGCGGACGTTACATTTGAATGTTGAAAAGCAGATATTTTAAAAAACCTAGATCAGTGCTATACCCAACGAATTTTAGAATGATATATTAATTGTTTTTAATTTTTTATTTTACCAAATTCAGAAGCTAAGAAAATAGGAAATAAGACAAAAACAAATACAAAAAACGGAACTATTTACAAAACCAAAATGAAAATGTAAGAATATGTGCGGAACGTTTACACTTGTCAACATTAAATGGAAACTGCTAAGTTGCTATGTCAGTAAAAATATTAGGAAAGTTGGCAGGACGATAACTATAATGACCAAGCCTCTAATGTAAATTAATTTTGAGGGTTAAAACCATATGCAGATAAAATGTATTACCCAAGTTAGTTGAAACATAACAGCAAATTCCTTTATTTTTGTATAGATTTTAAGCACAAATTAGATCAAAAAGGTACCGAATGATATTATTGTTAAAAAATTTTGTATTTCCAAAATCATATTATACGAATACCTTACAGTTCGTACTGATTTAAAACAAGTTTTAATTGACATTAAAACCCTTCATTCAACGTATGGGCTCTACAATATGGAGACTGGCTATTCCAATAAACATCAAATTGAGTGTCTCTATGGTTAAGTACACCAATTCTGGTATTAAAAATGTGATTTGAGGGTCCTGTAAAAAGTTCAATATTCATTCATGTTCAGATTTGAATGGAAAAAGTTTTGGACCAAACACAAGGGATATCTGCAAAATGTTTTAAATGTCTGGAACAGGCCACAATCGTAGTGTAAAGTCAACAAATGTAACGTCCGCAACAAAAAACCGTATGGTATAACATTTGAATGTAATTTGGGAAGCTGAAAAGGTAGATTTCATGTGTTATTACTAGAGTTTGTTGTATGGTAGCTAATTGCACAAGTTTAAACTTTTTAAAAACGTAAAATTATTTCATTTTCTCTTCTACAAATTAAAAAGGCATTAGTGGCTTTAATTAATATGGAAATTTAACTTGGAACCTTTAATATCAATATTTTATAAATATAGGCATTGTAACATTACCTTTTTGATTGTAAAAATATGACTTTTCATTAACGTCTGCAAAACTATCATGAAAGTTTTAATTTAACCCATACTTAGGGCGTGTGACATCATGTAACGTTTCCGCAACCAAACAGGCAATGTCAGTAGAAATATTTTTATCATTTCAAGGAGTTTTTCAAATGTTTGGTGCAAGTAAGTACTTCAGTTGGTTGTATGGAACATATGAGTAATACAAGGATTAAGCCTGTTGTAATTTTTTTGACAAACTTTTAGATGTCAAAACTAGTGAATATGAGGATTTTAGCTTCCTTGGGCTCTAATTTTTTTCTGTGAACCACAGGAACATGAACAAAATTGGCATAAATCCGACCTTATTGCTGATGGTTTCCACACTATATCATTTTGGGTCATTAATATGCAAAGCAATAGCTACTTGAAAGTGGTCTTATTATGAAAGGTGTTTAATAGAAAATGGAGGTCATGCTCTACAGTTCATATCTGTAACATATAATCAATGTAAGATTAAGCCTCAAAACATTTCTTTTCATAAAATATGGTTTGTCTAAGTTAAAAAACAGTATATGAAAAGCCTCTACAATGTACTTCAATTTTCACCCCCTTGGTTGACACTTTTGGTATATGTTAAAAAAAACCAGTGCCATATGATAGTGTTGCCAGATTCCAAATCTGTTATCATTTTGTGCAATCTACATCGTTATATGGTGTAATAGCTTGAATCAATATTAAAAAAAAGATAATACTGCAGTCCGATTTTCTTCAGATTATAGGCCCCTACTGCAGTTCAAATCTTGTGGGAAAGCATAGATCATTGAAATATTAAATATGGCTGCCAAAAATGGCACACTTGCTCCTTTGTTGGCACCTCCTCAATTACTTTCACCATCCCTCGTCTAATCAAACTGTTTCTGAAAACAACTTTTAACTCCCTTAATTTGCTAAACACACTTACGCCGGTTATTTTTTTCAAACATTGGGCAATTCCATGCCAAAGAGGACCTATCCTGACCAACAAACATTTAATGTATAGGTTGATACAAATGATTTTAGTTTATGTTTAGAGTGATTGTTATACCACTTGAAACTATAACAAATCGCGCGCAATTTATGTTCATTATTAATTAGTTTAATTTACTTGAAAAATCGATATGCTGAAAATTGATAAAATTTCACAAAAAGTATGAAAAAAGGTGAAATATGAATGCCTATGCTTAATCAAGAGAGTATCAATTAATGTCTTAATGTTATCAATTTTTGTTGTAACAACAAATGAACGAGTATTAACTTAATACAAAAGGAGGTTTTGCACAAACACTTTGTAGGCCGCTTATCATCAATTTAATTCCCGCTTTATTTTCCATGCAATCTGTAACGTCGAAAATTTTTAACAATTTTCAAGCAGAATGAACACTACAAGGAGGATTTGAATTCTTCATTTTCCTCTGCTAGTACACAGGTAGCATCATATGCAATTAAAAAAATAAAGGTTCCGGAATGAAATAGTGTAACAAGCATCCGAAATAGTGCGTAACGTCACCGTACATTTAGGCTTGCTTACGGACCTAGGAACAAATGAAGCAATTTGATAATTAATCAATCTTGAACAATTATCTTGCATTATTTTTTACATAAACAGCTTTTATCAATTCACAGAAATCTGGCCGCAGTGATCAATTTTACTTCTTTGTGCCTTCAAATTTAATCAAATGGTAAATTTGAGAAATAATTGTAACAAAATTATACCAATGATGTGTAACGTCCCCGTAACGTTAAATTGGAATTTTATATTTGAGAGGCGGTATTCAATCAAGTGAAATCATTTACTGTGAGATACTTTACACGACCGTATTGTGCTGGCACACCATTAATTTTAACCTAATGATTTCCCCCCAGTTCACGGAAAATTGAAATCTTGTAACGTCGTAACATGCTAACTGTAACGTCCGTAACAGCTTTTGGGACATTGTCTATTACAAAAGAGTGACATTGTCAAACTTTTTCCTCATGTCTGTATGGAGTGGAACTCTACACACTTCAACATATTATAAACTAAGAAGTTGAACAAGAAACTTCACAGAGTTTTACTAATGTGTATCAAAAGCAAAAAAGTGATGTCATAATGTGTAACGTCCGTAACGCTCGTTTCTGCTGCCTGTAGCTAATTAATTAAGCAAGCTAGAAAAAAGTCGCTGTACTATTTTAAGCATTAGAATGTTTACTACAAGAATAAGAAAAAATAAATTGTTCCTTCAACTGCAAGTAAGTTTGTTTATTAATTGAAAGTTCTAAGTTGCATGTAAATGTAACGTCCGTAACGGTGGAATTGCCCATGTGGCTATGTGTCTTCCCTTCCTATTGATAGCAAATTAGTACTAACAACCCTCTTAATGATGTCACATGATTATCATATACTAGTAGGATGTTTTTAATTTAAAATATCATGCTTTAAACAACCTCCATGCATGTTTAGACTGGGTTTATTGCCAAAGCTATAGATTTGTTTTATTTTAACTTATCGTGCTCCTATTAATGTAATGTGTTTTGTTTAGATAGCACAAATTAAAATATGGCTGCCAAATGAATGAAATAGTAAACAAATATTACTGTGAGCCTTTGGAAATCGATTGAGCATAATCAGCAAATTCTTTCATTACATCTGCAATTTTTCACAAATTATCTAAGTCTTGAGTGATTTGTTATTGTTATTCTCACAACAATGTAACAGCATACTCTTATATATCTTTGTTGCTCGTGTTCAGGTTTTCCCAAAGTTACCCAAAATAAGAGATCAACAATTCACCTTTAAAATAATTATTATATATATATATGTATCTGTGAAAAAACATGACACAGCAGTTCCATATAAGTCGTCTAATAAACGGAAAGTTGGCTAAACATTTGAGCAGAAATAAATTACTAAGATATACACATCCTTTGATGACTTTTGGTCTCTACATTTTTGGAACAATTATAGGACCATGCTCTTCTCTCATTTTAGTAAAAAATCACACCACTTTTTCCAGGATGGAGGGAAAAGAAGGTGGCCAAAGTAGCTAAAATTTCTGGGATAGGGAGGTGCATGGTGCAACCTCTGAGGTTTCCTTTTTGATCCTATTACCAATTCTTACACAAGAATGTAAACATGAAACTTACTTTTTAAGTCAAAATAGAATTTAGGTCGTCCGATGCAATCGGAAAGACCTTAATGTATGCCTGTGTGTCTGCCTGTCTGTGTGTCTGTGTGTGTGTCTCAAACATTTAGTATACACCTTTTGGTGGATACTTTTTCAACTTACTATAACTGTTTAGTCCAGTGATGGATCATGTTAATACTTGGTATGCTTATACATTGAGACAATGATGCTTATGTGGGGTAAGAATTGAGGTCAAATGTCATTTAGGGGGTCCTTATATTGCTCTAGTATACACATTTTGGTTAACACTTTTTCAACTTACTATAACATTTTAGTCCACTAATGGACTTTCATACTTGGTGTGCTTATACAATGTACATTGAAATAAGGGGTCTTATGTGGGGGTAACAGATGAGGTCAAAGGTCATTTAGGGGGTCATTATATTGCTCTAGTATACACATTTTGGTTAACACTCTTCAACTTACTGTAACATTTTAGTCCACTAATGGATTGAGTTCATACTTGGTGTGCTTATACATTGAAATAAGGGGTCTTATGTGGGGTAACAGATGAGGTCAAAGGTCATTCTGGGGTTACTTAGGGTCATTAAATTGCTCTAGTAATACTTTTGGTTGGCACTTCTTCAACTTAGCATAGCTTTTTAGTGCAGTAATGGATGAAGTTTGTACTTTTTATACTTATACATTGAGACAAGGAGTCTTATATGGGGTAACAGATGAGAAGGTCAAAGGACATTCTGGGGTCACTTAGGGCCATTATATTGCTTTCTTATTCTTTGATCACATAATCGGACGACTAGCTATTTGGGACTGCTGTCCCTTTTTCTAAATAGCTTTTTCCTTTCATAAAGCAAACACTTGACAACGATTCCATTTTTATATTGCAAGATTTGTGGCTGAAAATTAAAGATCTTCCAATTTTCTGCAAAAATAGCAGAACTTCCTGGAATTGATGATGCATTGTGATATCATAAAGAAGGACGGTGGTACTTATTTGCTGTCAAAAGAAAGAGAAAATTCATAATTATACATTAACACCAAATAAATTTACTACTATTGGGGGTTAGACATGTTACAGAAAATATTGCATATGTTGACCCGGGATGGTCTAGAGGTTATTCGGTCTTCAACATATCAAAGCTTGAGATGATACCAATATCTCAATGAAGGATTCACATTGTCATTTTTAAGTAGCCTATTTATTATTTTCAAAGATATGATGCTTTCCCACTCAATATAATTTGAAGAAAATCTTACTGTGGGTATTATCTTATTTTTTTAAATGTTGATTCAAGCTGTTCAACATTAATGATGTACTTGCACAAAATGATACATTTGGAATCTGGGAACCTATCAAATTTCACCATTAAAAAGGGAAGTGTATGTTCTTAACTTGGGTTTAGTGTTAAATCAATGGATGTCCTACTACTCTTATCCTCGCTCTCCAATGTGTGCACCTGTTTGGCACCTTTTTGGTTGGTGTTAGGGTGAGGCGGCACATCAGTTTGTGCTCACCGGGGATAGGTGGATCTGCTTCCCCCACCACCTCCCTGGTTCTGAAAAAAGTATTTTTCTTCATCCCTCTCCCTATTTGGAAAAAGCATTTCCTAGGGTGATCAAAAAGGTTCAACGCATGTGCATTCTTTTAGCGCCCTTTCTCACTATCCACCTGGTTGGGTTTGGAAATTGCCCAACCGGGCAAGGCAGTTGTCTTTTTCCCATTGCTCTTTGTGTATCTTGCCGCCCAAGTGCAGGAGAGATCTGTGAGTTGGTTGGGGTTTCACATATCTCTTCTTCATTCATAAATACAGAACAATAAACAATATTTTGATTGCTTCTAAAATATTCGGATGTAGTAAGGAATTCAGGCCCAATAAGATTTCGCTGAACATGCTGAATCAATTTCAAAAGGTTCACTGTGATTTTTTTACTATTTGTATTTTCATTTTTATCCATTTGTTTTATTTCATTAATTGCCGCCGTATTTTATTTTTTTAATGTGTAAAAAATCATAATACATTAAAGGAAGTAGCACGATCATGCGAGAGATTCTAACAAATGTGGAAATGCATGTTTTTAACTTAAAATCATGGGGATAAGTGTGTCAATTCCATAACTGCTTTTAATGTAGAAAAAACCCCCAAATAGTGAAAAAACGAGGTATTTGAGGAAATTGTTCATATAACCGTCTCCCGCAAATAGACATCAGCGACGGCGTCTCAAAAGCTGCAATTACAGCTGATTTGTGGTTTTTACACTAGTACAGAATGAACAAAAATCAATAATGTTTGTGTTTGAGGTCACAATGAGTGATCGTGGTCCACAATATCACGCGGAAAATCTGTGATTTCACCGGGAAAGGTTTTTTTGATCTCAGTCTGAATTTAGAATACGCACTTATAGAAATTACAGAATCAGATTAAAAGTACTCTGCCTTGTCTTAATACAACCGGATTTTCAAGCCAACCACTTGCAGGTTATTTTAGCATAATCCATGCAAGTAACAAAATTAAAATATGAATTTGATGATTTTTTTTCGATGTTTCGGATCACAAATCGCTGCTAATACCCCTTTAATAAGGACTACGATAGTTAATGAATATATCTAGGGTTTAACAGTATCCAGTGTATAAACCCTAGTCTAACCATGGAGGTTGTTTTAAAACATGAGTTTTTTTAAATTAAAAAACATCCTACTAGTATATGATAATGAATGTCAATGTGTACATCATTAAGAGGGTTGTTAGTACTAATTTGCTATCAATATGAAGAGGAGAGACACATGGCCATATGTGAACTAAATAAACTCGGTAGTGTTTTCCTAGAAAAATAAGGGGGAGTTAAAGTGTTTCATCAGAAAAGGTGGGTTAGACAGGGAGGTGAAAGTATTGAGATGTGCCACCAAGGAGCCAATTTGCCATTTTGGCAGCCATATTTAATATTTCAATGATCATGATCCTCTCCCACAAGAAAATCTGACTGCAGTATTATCTTTTTAAATATTGATTCAAGCTATTACACCATATAACGATGTAGATTGCACAAAATGATAACAGATTTGAAATCTGGCAACACTTCAACTATCATCAATATTTTGATTGCCTAAAATATTCAAGAAAGATAAATAAGGACATGATATGTTACAGAATGCAACATTAAACTCACAAAAACCTTTAATGTAAACTGATTATAGTACTGGACATGGTCAAAAATACAACATCTACATCTGACAACACTGTATTAGCCGCCAATCACCTGAACTGATAATATGTCCATCATAAACATTCAGAATGATAGAAAAATAGGCAAACCGACCGGAATGCATCTTCATAACTACTATGAGCAATTAAAGCCCAAAAATTTCACTATATGAGAAATTGCCATTTTCACAAAATGTCTCTTTTTCTGGCAACACCGCCCTATGATAAATATATTTCCCCAAGCTGTTCTCATCAGATATGTTTGGGGCAAGGTCTGTTTTACTAACATGCAGAAAACCAATATTCTAGAACAGTGCGCAAGTGGATTTTTACTCTTGCAAACATAGGCCAAAAAGGTCAATTTTTCATAGTTGTAAAACTTACAGTGTTGCCAGGTCCAAAATCCATAGTAAAGAGCATATTTTGAGCACAATTTTTGTTATTTGAATAGAATGAAGATGGGGTTATTTGATTATGAAACTAAATTTTAAACATAGTGTCAACTGTCCAGGCAATGACACTTTATGAAAAGGCAAATTTTCACTTTTTTCAGCTCCAAAATAGCTGAAAATTGCCCAAAACACAAAACGGGCCGTTGCTATGGCAACAAGCCTCATTTGAATAAACAAAGTGCATTTCAGCACATTCCACCCAAAGCCCTTCCACCTCACAAGTTATAAGCAAAATCTATTTTTTGACCTTGGCAAGCTATACTAAATATTTACGTGGGGTTGCACTTAAGTGTTAAATAGGTCGACTATGTAGACAGCCGCAAGGGGGGGGGGGGGGCACATTGCCATTAGATTTTTTAACTAAACTATGGTCATTGGTGGGCTACCTCAACAGGACATCAGGGAACAAATTAAAATCGGTTGTACCGATTCAAAATGGCGGTCCAAAACCCGATTTTGGCGAATCGTTGTCCGTTAATTTCTACGATTAGGATACTAAAATCGTCTTTAAGCTCATCCTGCTACATTACAAAAATATGTAAACTTATGTCTGAACACGTAAGTTTTATTATCCAATACAACAAAATGAATTTTGCAATTATTGGTAGATATTCTATTCCAATTCCATTTACGTGAATGCCTGTAAAGTCTTAACGGGAGTGGTGGCAAAAAAACTCCAAAACGATCTAGCAGAAGGGCGTTTTCTTGTAGAGAAGAACGTACAATAAACTAATTTGCAAGGGGTTTCCAGATTTCAACCTCCTCGTGGTGAATCCCGGTAACTGATATTTTCAGGCGAATGATAATCAACTGAGGCCAAGTTACCACCTGTTGTTCCTTTTTTTAATTCACTGTCCTTTTTTTAATTCACTGTTGTCTGTTTATCTTACTGTATTGTAATTATGCCCCGTCAGAGGACACTATCTTCTGACTGCCAGTCTGGAACACGCGCCCTTATCAGGGCAGGCATCACCAGATGTCCAGTCAGATGGCATCTCCGTGGCTCTCAATTAACGTGAAGGCCTCAACTAGGGCTAAGATAAACATAAATCGAAACACCTCGCTCATACGCAAAAGTCACTGCAATTCTCTCCAAGAGACACACGCTACCGACAGTTTCCATTCTGAACATCTGCTGCTACACCCTAGCTCCACACACGAGAGCGCTACCCATGGGATTGCCACCTTTGCTAGTAATCAGCCCAATGGAAACAAATTGCAACCTCACCTCAGACTCCACCCTGGCATGGCACGACCCAAATTGCAAGGTGTTCATGTCACCAATGACTACAAGCCACCTACATCGCTCCAAGCAGACTCCATACCAACTTATGGTGCACCCTGCATTTTCGCTGGCGACTTTAATAGACATAGCATTACCTGTGGTTACATGAAACCAACCTGGTGGAGCTACTCTATAGGACTGGGCCTCAAATCCGGTGTACAACTTTTGCACGACCCCCAAGCCATACACTTTCACTCTGGTAGGTGGAATACTTCTACAAACCCTGACCTTGCTTTTGGCAAACAGTGGACACCATCTCCATTCACGGGGTACTGTTCTCGACCGCTTTCCGATCCCAAACCAGACCATCACTGATCGCGCAGGAAAGAGCCTTGCTTAGCCTGTACCAACAAAGCCAGTTAAAATGTGGAACTTCCGCAAGGCAGACTGGGACCAGTTCAAGAACCTGGTGGCTACAGAAGTGCCCAACCTCCGACACCACCTCCTCCAACTGGACATTCTTTACACAGCACTGGGCCAACTCTTTATCAACATAGCAAAGACGACCATCCCACGTGGCTGGCGTCGCAGTTATATCCCATCTTGGATGAGAAATGTGATCACTCTTTTACAATGATTTTCTAATTCTGAACCTCGGGAAGAAGCTTCATCCAAGGCTTCAGATCTGACAAACTGCTTAGACAGGAAATGCCGTGAAGCGCTGAGGAAGACGTTCCAAGGAATCGATTTCACCCACTCCAGCAGGAAGGCCTGGAAGATAAAACCGTCTCCACCGGCAGAATTTCAAACCATCGAAATGTCCAGGTACTGCCACTCAATGCTGAGCAACTCCTCGCACACGGTCGTTTCACTAACATTGATATGGAACACACTCGCTCTGTCAAAAAAGAGATCACCAAACTTCGCCGAGCCCCTGTCGTGGACTTGTCCCACTTGTCAACACCCTTCTCACTAGATGATCTTACCTCTGCTATCGGCAACTAAAGATGGAAAGGCCCAGGGCCTGATAACATACCAGCAAGTGCTTGATGCAATGCGGCCCCCGATGTCAGATTTGTGCTCTAAGTTCTACACATGTTTGCCTCACCCCAGTCCGTACCCAGATCTGGAGTAGAGCGACTATCATCGTACTCCCTAAACCAAACAAGCCTGTCGACAACCCTAAGAACTAGTGCCCAATATCACTACTGTGTGTCCCTCAAACTCCTTGAGAGATGATCCTGGTCGGCTGGAGCCCGCGTCCCCCTCTGCCTTACTAACAGCAGATTTCGCCTGGCCGGAGCACTGTCCACCAAATTGTAAAACTCAAAAATGATTTGAGGAAAGCTTTGAAAAGGGTCGTAAGGCAGGCGTTATTTTGGTGGACCTTACTGCATACGACACCGTGTGGCACCAGTGCCTGACACTCAAGCTTCTCAGGACATCCCGGATCGTCACCTTGTACCATGTAGTTGTAACCATGCTTGCAAGCTGTAGCTTTATTCTCAAGACCATTTTTTTCGGCAATTATTGGTAGGAATAATCTATTCCAATTCCATTTAGTGAATGTGTCTGTAACTTCCTTACGGGAGTGGTGCAAAACTCCAAACCTATCTAGCAGAAGGGGCGTTTTCTTGTACGAGAACTAACGTATAATATACTTACTTGCATTGTTATATATCTGTTATATATAAAAAGTAGCTAGTATGACTAGAGTAGAATTGTTCTATAACAAATAATCTGATATTACTGTCAGGGTTGTTACCCGGAGGGAAAATATAATCAAATCCAATTTCTATAAGTCGTCGTGAGTATTTCAAAGTAACAAACTGTTGTTGAAATATAATCTATATATCATTTTTATCGTTAATATTGTCATTTTTTAATTTAAAACTTTTATAAATGCTCTTGAAAGTGTTCAAAAGTAACACTAAAATGAAAATCTGGCTGTAGCATGCTTTTGACTATAACTGAATATATCGACAATAAATAACAATGAATATGGATGTGTATTTCACGTGGATCACTTCAGGTATCATTGCTCTGACGAACGTAGCTCACTGTTAGGGTGTTAGTTTTTGGTGCTAAGAGGTCCCCGGTTCAATTCCAGTCGTGACACTTGCAGGGATTTAATCGGTTACTAAATTCCGGGTAATTAATCTGTACAGAATATCTTCTAATTTTCAATACGGAAATGCCTGTAAATCTTACGGGAGTAGTGCAAAAATCCAAACCTATCTAGCAGAAGGTCTTTTTCTTGTAAGAGAACGACGTTATATACTTGCTTGCATGGTTATATACTGTTATTAAAAAATAGCTATTATAGACTAAGGTTAGAAGTGTTCTATACAAATAAATCTGAGCTACTTGTCCATGGTGTTACTCTAAGGAAATATATCAAATCCAATTGTCATAGGTCGTCGTGATTATTTCAAGACCAAACTGTTTTTTTTTGAAATATTGTATATGAATGTTGATCGATACATTTTCATTTTTATTTAAAACTTTTATATTCTCCTTTAACGTGTTACAAATAGCAATAAAATGAAATCTAGGATGTAGCATGCTGTATTTGGACTATAACTGATATATCGACAAGATATAACATTCGCATGCTTTCATCACGATCGGACGGCATCTGTTGGGCTCCGGCTGTTGGTAATAGTTTCTCCCTCTTTCCCGCACCTTGGTAATATTTCCTGCATTTTGGACCATACTAAAGGACAAAATACTATCTCAAGATAATCTGTTCGTCTCCAATAGGAACTGTAACGAGATCTTCATCCAAAAAAAAAGGTGAGGAAAAGTCTTTAACCAAATTTTAAAAGACAGCCAAGATGGCGCGGACATCGATACGACCAATAAAGCGCGTGGAGCGGAAGGTGAAAGTAATCGGGTAACCCATTGGTGATTGGACACAAAAAACGGACCTTGTCTTAGAGAAACTAAATAAACTTGATGTTTTAGAAGATTTAATTACGCGTGTCCAAAAAGTGGAAGAAGATGTCGTCACTGTGGCAGTAGGGATTATTTCTGATATTAAGGATTGCTTTCAATTTTGAGATAACTATTGCTAGCAATGCAATCATTGATGACGTGGCTGCGTTGAATAAACAATTAGAGGATTTATCAAATATGATTGAGAAGGAATAATCTCGTCTTTCAAGGTATTGAAGAGGGATCAAAGCATGAATACAACAGTGCGCGTCTGTTTATATCCGAGTTCCTAGAAGTTGCTATGGAGTTAGCAAACGCTTCAGAGATTGAAAATCGACGACACCCAGAACCCCAGGACAATACCACCCGTGGTAAGGTCCGCGTCCAATCAGTATCCTTTCTACGCTTTCGTGATAACAACGGGTGTTGAAGGCAGCGCGACATACGTTTTGAGTATAAACCCATACAAGGTCGCAATATTTACATTTCTGAAGATTTTACTCCTGCGGTACAGAAGCAGAGAAGAAGCTTATTGTACTATAAGAAGAAATTGTTAGAAGAGGACTCCACCAGAAAGGTATTTTATACCCGGCTAACTGAAAGTTGTGGATGGAGTCGCCAACATAACGTACATGTACACTGGGTACATAATGAGGGTACTATGAACCCCTTTATAGAAATTTGGCCGGACCCCTAAGTGGCAATAGGCATGTCGTGAGAACTGCTTATAGACTACTTCGCAGTCCCAATATATGTTTATATGTTTTGCTATAGGGAAGACACAAAATCCTGTTTCCCAAGGAACTTGTCCAGAAATGACTTTAAATGAATCATGGACTATAAATTTAATTAAGTATTACAAATGTTTGTTTATATGTTTTTTGGCCTGTTATATTTTGATGTATGTTTCAATGTTGACCCCCTAAGTCACACTTTTTTTAACTGAATGAAATCGATATGTACTACTTGATTTCCTGGGTAATGCCAGAGTGCATATTTACAAGTTACAAATGTAGCTCTAACTTACCGTTGACAGCCAATAAGATTTCGTTTGTTACATTTACTGACATTTTTGGATACCTATTATACTCACCCTCGGTAGGGGTATCTCGTAATCCTCGGAAATGTATACATGCATATTCAATATACTTTTCTATTGGTATCAATGGGTTAAAAAAAATTTTGCTCTCTAATGTTAGAGGTCATAACTATGCCTAAAACGGAGACGTTGTATTTTATTTTAAGACAGAAAGAAATTTTCATTATTTTCTACACCGGACACTCACAGTGAATCAAAGTTAGAAAACATTTGGAGCAC
>JAMKCH010034215.1:0-15478 GCA_023653785.1 Ophioderma brevispina
TATCGACTGATAACTAAGTTTTTCAAATGAGACTTAGTAAGATGAAAAATAAATTGTACCGGAGTCGATGCAACGCACACTTTGAAACATTCAAAGTGCAAATGTCTGACATTTAAAGTATCATAACAAGCAAGTTCTTCTCTGACAGGGCTGTCAAATACCGGTTTGCATGATAATGCCACTATACAGATAAAGTTATCCTCATGTTTTTCAGCAACTATTTGGGTAAAAGTCCGGCCTAAACCCTTCATCATTCCCCTCGTTCGAAAAACTAAGTTCTCAGTGAAAATACCTAATGTTTTGGAAAGTAATACTCTTTTTTATTTTTCTTATTTATTTATTTTGACCATTAGCTAAATCAAACTTACTTAAAAATTTGGCAAAATTATGCTTCTTTTTTGCTTTTGTGGTAAAAAGCCTTGAGTGTTATTCACAATTTTTGGTGAATTTTGGTCACATAACATGATAACTATTGCCTTGTAGATGCTACAAACTATTTCTTATTTTGACACATTAAGCGAGATAACAATCTGTTATTATTTTTTTAACACAAAATTGGAGCAACTTATGATTTTGACCCCTGTACAAATGGAAATTGACCTTTTAAACATTTTAGCCTTTTTAAACCCAATATCTAAAACCATGGTAGATGGTACAAACTATACATTTTTGGAATCCTTTTGACTAGACGGACAATGTGGGTCATACATTTCAACATGCGTGGATTTTTTAAAAGTTTGACCTCTGTGTAAAACTTAATTAGCCCCTATTGAAAAAGTGACACCACAATTTGAGAACACAAACTACCTTGCATTGATGATTAGAGGGTCCATAACTACCAAGTCAGCTTAGATGTAATGAGACATGAACGATCATGTTTGACCCAGGACCGTGCTCCTCGCTCTACTAAGGGTGGTAAGAGGATCGTAACATTTTGTCATCACATGAACCAATGACAGATGCCGCGCAAACCAAAATACCAACGCGTGTGTTGATGGTTAAACTTGTCTTCTCAATGGATTTATATTGATGAAGAAAAGAAACGTTTTAGACTATATATGTGTCTATTGACAGATTATATTTTGGGTATATAGAACAAACTACCACTATAGGGCCATAGGGAACCCCTAATTAATTCATAGTAAAATGACGGATTGTATTAGAGATCACACAACACTTTTCTTCAATTTTCCCCCACACGAATTTACGCGATACAATAGCTATTCTTTCTCCAATCCATTTTTAAGATTAACGAATCTACAAACAAACGACTAATTTTTTGACAAGTAGAACTATTGCCTACTGACGGTATAGTCTTATTGCTACATTTATGACCAAACATCTCCTTAATGGATTATGAAACACAGACTTGAAATGCAAGAATAATAACAATTTATAATAAATATTTAAAACAAGAAAAGCATTTGCCTTAATTTGGTAATCGGTAAAATACTGTAAATTTCATGTTAAATTTCCAACCAATTACAAAATTTCACGGTGGAGATTTTATTCCAATTGTTGCGTGATAGAGGGACCCTGTTTGCATCAATTTGATACTGGCTAGTTAACTATACCTGTGAAGGTTCAGCTCGAAAATTTCTATGTTGTCAACAAACGAAGAATTTTTGTAACGAGACTAATTAATATATCGGAGAATTTCCATAATAATTCACTGCGCTGAAACGGCCTTCCAATATGAAAATAGATACCGAGGTAATAGCGCCATGTACGTTTCTAGGCTCACCCAGTAGTTGTTTTTTGTTCAGGCAAGTCAAGTTATGGGTCATTTTCATTGAAATGGCACTATTTCATTATCATGACACGGAGATAAACAGTACATTTCCAGCTCTGCCGTTAAGTACAATCTGGGATCCCAATTCTATTTACAAAATAAATTTTTCATTTAGTGATAAATACGCATTATGAGCATTCCGCGTTTCGCAGGTATGTTTTCTAGCCATTAACCAACATAACTCTGCAAAACGTCAAATTTTTAAAAAAAAATTAGGGGCACTCTTAAAATATTGCTGTTTATTGCTTTTAAGGTCGTTTGAACTGATATTTCGGCTGCTACATTTCTTCAAGGCGAAATTAAAGGTAAGTGCATGAGTCGTGGTCTGATAACGCACAAACGGTATAATAATTACAGTTTGTCGTTGAATTTCTAAGCTGTAAGTGGTGTGTGCGTGTGTGTGTTGTTTTGTGTATGTATGTATTCTGTGTGTGTGTTTGCCCAACTGGAAAGTTTCAGCTTATCTATATGCTGACCGTTTGAAAAGTATTTAGAACGATGGATGCGACCTATCGGCCTATTTATGGTAATTTCAGTAATATAATTCAATTTGAACGGCAGGAATGTGCGTGATTGAAATTAAAACTGAGATCAAGGTTACCGTTCCCCATATACCTAAGATAACTTTTTTATCAACACACACACCACACCCACACTTCCTACATTCAAATCAAGGAGGGATATGCTCCAGTTGAAGGCACAAGTATGCACATAGGGTAGAGTAAATTTTCCAATAATTTTTATTTTATTCCTTTAATGACTTTCCACTATCATTGAAGCATTGGTTCATCTGGGTATAGGGGTCTATATACGACCAAACAATATTATTCAGCTTTACAAATAAAAGATATGCTTTTTTCAAACCTTTTTTTACAAAGCTCCATATTACCGTGCCGTCGACATCTGGATTCTCATTTACAAATAGAATATTGTCCATATTAATCATGTTAATGCTGCCTTTCCCTTAATAATTCTACACTAGTGATATATGATGTATTATACCCGCATACCAATTTTGTTGAAGTAAAGTTTACTGGTTATTCCATTTTACCATGGTTATGCTTTATCGAATCGATGCATCAAGGCGTTCCTGCGATCATTACTTCCAACTCTGCTCCTCGCGGCCCCTATAGCACATACGCTTAATTACGGAATACGCGAAATTGTCCGCCTTTTCTGCATTGAGCAAAAATGCATAACCCTCAGTTCAAATATGTTTAATAAACCTTTAATGCCATTAAACATGAAAAAACACTAAAAAAACATGACAATTTTGAACAAGTTTTTCCTGCTTTCACACCCACCTTAAAGGAGATATTAAAGTTAAAACATGCATCATCCTTCTGAAATTGTTTGACTTGTGATGTATCCATCTGTTCCCTTGCACACAATATTCAAGATTCAATTTAAATGCGCAAACATTCGTACGTGACAGAAATGTATAAATATATCATATTTGTGTTATTCAACCGAAAAAGTCATGCCAATATGATTATTATTATGCCAAGAGGAAACTGACTTGACAACAATTTTTTTTTAAAATTGACTTCAAAACTAATAAAAAGATTATTTGCTTGTGAGCAGTTTCCCAATATTTTTGCGTATGTGCAGTGTTGGGCGTACGCCCGCCTACCGCACTGCAGTATTGCCACACCATATGCAATATATAAACCATATATTATACAATATACATACGTATCAATTGAAACTGTACGCCAGCTCAGATTATACGTGAGGGATATTATATGCGTAGGACTCAGTAATGGCAACCCGATAGGGCTTATATATTGCTGTCCTGTAATCCATACAAGTAAGATATACTCAATATTACAAAATGACCAAATAAGGTATGAATATAAAATATTACATAGTAAATATACAACAAAAAAATATTCTAGAGTTAAAACAAACACTTAAGGGAATACACGATACGGGAATTGGACAGGACGGACAGATTGTTCAAATGTCTTGCTGCAGCAATATTGCCTAATGAGGAAGCAAGGTACAAATGAAGGTGAAGAATAAAGTGAGGATAGAAATAAGATGAAGAATAGTGAGGAGAGAAATAGGACTTGGGAGTAATTATAATTAAGAATTGTTGCTGGTTTGCTAAATTTTGTTTTTTTTTTCAGTGAGTTTTTAAAAGTATTTTGTTTGAAAATTGTGATAGCTTCTTGGAGTCCATTCCGACGTTTTGTGCCGTGATTCTGAATAAAGTGCTTTTCAAAGGAAATAGTTTAATTGGGGGGGAGGATGAAGTTTGTCGGCTTGGCTGGTGTTATAGCTGGATTTGCCTGTTTGTGGTAAAGTAATTGCTGAAGTTCTGAGGGAAAATGATTGTTTGCCCGAAGTCCAAACATGAAGAGCGCTGGTTTTTGAAGTTTTGCCAAATCGGGAATAACTTTACCAGACTAGTAAACTTACCCAACATAGTAAATGGGATAGTGTGTCCCATTTGTTGGCTTTTGCTACAATTGGAAGTTTACGGGTCCCCTTAAATTGTAGATAATGGTCCCAGGAATCCAATCAAATTGTTACCATTTTTTATCCCTTCCGTTTGGCGGCCCATCTTGATTTCAAAATGGCCGCCATTTTCAACATACTTTTGCTCTATATCTGGACTTCTGAGGCAATCAGAAGGCTCAAGTGGCGGCAATACCCTGTTGTTTATGTCAAGGAACACAAATACTACATTCAGAAAGTCGAAGATTGTTTCTCTTTAAGGCGGGCCATCTTAATTTTCACAATGGCCGCCATTTTCAACATATTCTGCTCTATATCTGGACTCTGAGCAATCTAGAAGGCTCAAGTTGGCGGCAATACCCCAGTTCTATGCTGTCAGGGACACAAATATTACATCAGAAAAGTCACTAGATTGTTTTTCCGGACGAGCCGATCTTGAATTTCAAAAAATGGCCAGGCCATTTTAACTATCTTACCCAAAATAAAAAACTGGACTTCTGAGCTACATAGAAAGCTCCAGTTGGTGGCCAATACCCATGTTTGTAATAACAAGGCGAACTCCGATTTAAGTAAAAACAGTCTAAAATTAAACTTAATAAAAAATTTCTTTGAATTTTAAAATGGTCGCCATTTTTTATATATATAATTACGCCCAATGTCTGGAGTTCTGAGCAACATTAAAGGCTCCAATTTGGTGGCAATACCCATGTTGGTGATGTTATTGACATGTGTTGTGGGCAGAGTGTCACCATGAAAGGACAAAGGCTAGGGACCATCCCCAACAGAAAAAGGTGTTGCTGGAGACCTGGCAAATCCCAACTACTATTTAGCCTATTGACTAGCTGAATTGTTTACAACGTAGCAACCAGGGGTAAAAGCCACTGATTTGAAGTGAAGTTGTGACTTCCGAGTCCACATGTCGTTCTCTACCAATGTCGGATGATGAGTGGTCTAAAAGCATACTGGAAGGTTCAAACACCCCCTGATATTGACAAAGCTGAATGGACACCTTGTTAAACGTAATGCTGCTTCATCATCAGTACATACAATGTCCAGACACATCAAAAAACAGCCAAGAAAGAAGATCTTGTACATTAAGCACAACTGTATGATAACGATGTCATCTGCATACAAGGAACACCACAGTGTGCACCAGCGAACAACTACTACAGGGGGGATTCCATGGCTATGCACTTATCACAGCCTCTCATTGGAAGAATAAAGAAAAATGCAGCTCGGAGGTGTGGGGTTTCTTTTGCACCAAAGGCTCTTAAAGTCATGGCCAGCTTTGTCAACTGTAATGAGCGCACCCTTAATGCTTACACTGATGGGTAATCCTGAGACAACAGTCACTTGCTGCTACCATCCAGAAGAAACTGTATCTCGCTTAACAATGGACTGTCATCCAACCCGGTTGCAGTTAATTCAGGCCATAATTATTCTGGCTCCCTGGAGATGCGGTGCTTGATAGGTTTGTCCTGGCGGCTGCGCTGTTGCGGGGATGCGGAGGGTCCAGGGAGGTGGGGTGGCGTGGGGAGGAATTTGTTGAAAACAGGGTTTTACCGTTGTTGCCCACTGGCGGCCGGGGATTTCAAAATCAAGCAAGTAGAATGTGGACATACCGTCGCCCAAAGGAGAAAGTGTCCAGCTGGACCACACTCTGGTCAGAGAGGGGTGGATTAACAGGCCTTAAGCACTGAAGCGGTTAAGTCTGATCATAGAATTGTCAGCAAGTTACCATCAGAGTAAACCCCCCTCCTAGAGATCCCATGAAAACATTGACTGGAGGAAGCTAGCGGGGAGAACCAAGCCTCTTGCGAAGCAGTTTACTGTAGCAGTACATAACACAGGGGTTCTCAACACTTGACATGAGCCTGAAGATTAGAACTGGAAGAATCCACTATTTCGTGATCAACTGTTGGAATTTTTGTAAAAAACGACAAGTACATGGGAAAGACCAGCTGCTTTATAACATCGTTCATCACTCCTCTCCAAAGAAAGGATACCTCCAACAAACCCCCCCAAAAACTACAGAGGAATAACACTGTCGCCTGCTCTAAGATTACACTCAATGGGCTCATAGCAATTGTTTTCTCACATAGATCCAATTCTCAGACGAAACCAGAATGGTTTTCGCAAAGGCAGATCAAACTACATCAGATACGTGCCCTCAGAAGGATCATAGAAGAATTTCCAAGAGAAAAAGCTTCAATTGGTTGTAGACTTTTCCAAGGCTTTTGACAGGGTCCAACGAGATGTAATGGTGAACATTCGTACACACTATGGTGCCCAGATGAGATGTCCAGCCAATTACCATCATGATGATAACCCTATCTAGCTTGTGCCGGGGGACATGAGTTCCTTAACAACTATGAATCTTCCAGGGAGGAATAATCTTGCTCCCTTAATATATTTATAATAGTGGTTGATTACATCCTCAGAGAGTCTCGACATCATGAAAGACACGAATCCACCATAAAACCCAAGCGTTCTAAACATCACCACAGTCAGCCATCTCACAAGACTGGACATGCGATGATCTAGCTCTAAACTGATATATATGGGGTGCACAAGATCTAGTTAAATACTTGAGAAATGCTGCAGACAAAGTCGTCCGACATCTAAATGCCAAGAAAGAAGATGATAATAATACCGTCACTGAGGAAGGATAATCATCAACCTATCTGCCAACTCAGACGGTACCCAACTCGAGGTAAGGGACTTCAAGTACTGTGGGTCCTGTGTTGCAACAGCAAGATAAGACTTCCTGTCAGGCACACAATGACAAGCTTGGAGTAGCTGTTACAGGCGATCTGAGACCTGGGACCATGAAGAAGAGCTACAGGATAGACTCGACTGGATGGCAACCCCCCCAGGCTTCTTATGCGAGTCACAAAACACGTCCGAGCGTGAGCACATGACCAAAGCCAGGAGGAGATTTACCTCCAATCTCATCTTCTGTTGACCAACGCCGAGCACGATTTTTCGGTCACTGTTATCGTGCGCTTGATCAAGTAGTCTCAAACATCACATGTGGAGGTTACCATGCCCAAACGGGGGTCGTCGCCTACCCCTTTAACTACATTGATTGTGATTGCTCGAGACAACAGCAGGATTCATATGACATCCCCAAACTAATGACAAACAGGGGATGTCATTTGGCGCGCGATAGCATGGTGAACAGCATCTCGGCTGAAGCCGATAGATAGATTATAGTTGTGGCTATTGGTTTAATACTTCAAAGGCACTGGAAACATATGGACAGGGCAATAACAGTGAACACCATATACAAACTTATTAAATCCCCAAGAGCTATGGCTCTCCCGGAATTCCATGCTTTAAGTGGTTTGGTGCAATAGGATGTATATCTGATTGCAGAAAGGAGATTTGAGCTTTTTGTCAATGGCCAGATATCGGGCTAAGTTTATGTAAAAAGTAGTGGCCATTTTGAAAGTTAAAGATGCGGTCGGAAGGAAACCATCTGCGATGCTCTGAAGTTAATATATGATTTTCTCTTAACACCAAATGGAGACTTCTATGTTGCCAAGAAGTTGCAGATAATTGGGGAACTATACGTTAAAAATGGCAGCCATTTTGAATTCAAGATGGCCGTCAGAAAGAAACAATTGGCGACCCTTCGGATGTAATACTATGTGTTCCTTGACATCACAAACATGGGTAGTGCCACCAATTGGAGCTTTCCCTGTTGCTCAGACGGTCCAGATATTTGGCGAAGTATGTTAAAAATGGCGGCCATTTTGAAATCAAGATGGCAGCCCGAAGGAAAACCAATCTGTGATTTTTTGGATGAAAAATTTGCGCCTTTCCACTGACCTCACAAAACATTATTTTGCCACCAGCTTGAGCCTTCTATGTCGATCGAAGTCAGATATAGAGCAAAATATGATTAAAAATGGCGGCCATTTTGAAATTAAAGATGGACCTCCCAAGGAAACCATTCTGCGAGTTATGGATTGTGATAGTTGGTTCCTTGACATTCACACAACATTTGGTAATTGCCACCAATTTGAGCCTTCTATGTTGCTCAGAAATCGAGATATAGAGCAAAAACAATGTTGAAAATGCAGCCATTTTGAAAACCAAGATGGCTGCCAAAACGGAAGGGATTTAAAAAAATGGTAACAATTTGATTTGGATTCCTATGGACCATTATCTGACATTTTAAGACCCAAAAATGCCAATTGTAGCCAAAAAAGCCAAAAATTTTTTTCGTCAAACCATCAACAAACAGTTCACAATAACTAACATCTTAATGTTTATTATAATCGGTAAAGTTATTCTTGTTATGCGGCAATTTTAATGTTAAGGTCTACACGTGCTAGAGGATTAAGTACAAAGATAACGATTGTAACTATTTGTTGGGCCCGTAAAGTATTTTGTGCATTGAAGTTCAACAATTATCACAATTCCGGGTTGCTTTACGTTTATCATTGTCATCAACCTAAGATTTTTATGTAGGCCCCTATATGTTTTTTCATAAATTATATGTCAATTAAATATTTTTAAATCATATTTTATTCGTTATGATAAAGAGCATTTTGTGGGGGATGGTATATCACCAGATTAGCCATTAACAAAAAAAGGACCTAAAAACTATTCAAAATTAAGGAATGAAAGTAAATGTAGTCTAGAAATATTGAATAGGATTGGTCGGTGCTTTAAAACAAAATGAGCTGACACGGGACTCGAACCCAAAATAATGTTTACATTTTGCGTATTTGACTGCATGATTCATGCCACGAACGTATCCGTCTTGTTGTGTGGTTTATAGATCAGATTAATAGTGCTACAACCAATCTTCTCGACGAGAAGCACTTTTCAATTCACCTAATATCTTTTTTTTCTCTCCTTACTTAACCCCGTCTGATTACCAAGCCTGTTTTTGTAACACTGTTTACCCAAGGGGGGGGGGGGGGGGGGAGGGGTGGGGGGGGGGCGGGGAGGTGTGGGGGGGGGGGGGGTATTTATCCACCCCCCTCGAGAAATTGTTATAAAACACCCCGATGCTTATGATTTTGTACCCAGTGGATAGCTATGGTCCCTCCTCTTCATTGAGTTCAACATAAGTACCACTAACCTAGTTTGACCGTCCCAAATGACGTCATCAGCCCGCGAGTCGGAAAAATTTGGTACATTTTCACAGAAAATAGGCGAAATACAATTTCGCTAAAACGTATCATGAATATCGGATTTTCATGAGGTTTTCAGCTCAAATGACTGACCAATGTGGCTGGTTTTTACATAACCAAGAGATTTAGAGCCATACTGTGCCTAATATTTTCAAAAACTGCACCATAAAATACCTTTGATGGCAACCCCCCCCCCCCCCCCCCCCCCCACCCTTGCCCTTCGAGAACTTCGACTTGACGGCAATCCCTACCCCCCTAACCCCGGGTGAGTGCTATACCTTCACAGTTTTTTTTTCGCTAAAATACCGCAAAGGATGAGAGAACGATTACCTAAAAGATTTTTTTTTTGCGAAAGTTTTGGCATTTTATCGCAGCCGGAAAGCAAGTTCTTCACTATGGGAGTGGTAACCCCCCTGGTAAGAACGATGTAATAGTTGATGATACCCGGCGCTCTGTAAGGTGCTCCAAATATTACAACGATCTCTATATATAAGTTTTTCATTTAAATAGAAATTGTTTTGAACTGAGAGCCGTATTAAATACGTAGGAAACTTGTTTACATTTCACTCGTCTGGTGATTTCATTTTAACGAATTCATCACGACTGCTGAAATTCCGCAAAGACACCACTTCTCTTTTTATTACTCCGTACTTTGATGGTGTGGGGGTGTTGGTGTTCCATTTTAACTAGGTAATCTATCCTTTATTTATTTATGTGTGATGTTATTACTAACAATCAAAGTACTCTTCAGCAGCTCCCACTACTACGATTAATAGCACAGATTAGTGTACGTACCGTAAGCTTGAGCAGTAGTCATTATTAGCGGGGATGCTAACTGTACAAGTGGTCCCCCGAAAACTGGCTAAATATCAGTGACAAAATGCAATTTGATAAAAGAACAAAAACAATGGATTGGTTTGTTTGTTTGGTGATTCCTTTAAAGCCAATAAAACAAATTTTAAATGAAGTTTATTTTCTATTCAAGAGTCCGATATATAGACCAAAAGATCTTCTTCTCAATTGAGGGGGCCAAACTGAACTTGCTCGCGATTTCTGTCTTAAAGCGACTTGACTCTTGAAATACACTTGGCTTCATAACGCAACTCTTCTTTTCATCTTACAGAAAAGATTAAGATTTTGCGGGAATTTTTTTTTTCTATTAAGAAAGCTTCAGCTCTCACCTGATTACCGTGTTTTTCTAACGCTCATCGGTGGATCTATAAACTATACCACAACTGCCCTTCTATCATGGAAATGCCTGGCATTGAGTTCTGCCATTTAAGGGGGAAAAAGGACTGGTCACGTAATGGTTCTGTTTTGGCCGACTTCTGTGTCCTTATTTTCAATTCGGTCTGCTTCGTTAGTCCATGTATAGGCTTTTTATCAGAAGTTTCTCTGTTTATTGTTTTTTGTTTTTGATTTTTTTTTTGCTTGCGTGTTTTTGTTTATTCTGTGTAGAGAATCATAGACTTTCTCGGGAATTCAATAAGGAAATGTCTGATTGTTTGGTTTAATATGGTTTGGTTTAATATGGTTTAATATGGTGAGGGCACGTGTGGTCCAGTGGATTGAACGGCCGACTCATGATCTGAAGGTTGTGGGTTCGAGTCCCGCTGAGGCCAACGTGTTGTGCACTTGGGCAAGGCACTTTACCTCACTTGCCTCTCTCTACCCAGGAGTGAAATGGGGAGCTGTCAGGGGAATGTTACAATCTAAGTGCTGATAGGAGCTGCACTACGGTTGCGCCCTAGTTGAAGCGAAATGATTCTGATGATTTCCTAGTGATAGCGTAATAATAATTGTAAACGCCATGATGCTTCGGCGAATGGCGTACCTAAATACCTGGTATTATTATTTTATTATTATTTTAGAATTGTGTATATTGAACGATTTGATAAGGCTATGTCTGCTAATGAAAGTGAATAGAACTTATTAATTTTTGAAAAACACAATGTATTGCTGATCATAACGAAAATGTTCATACTTTATTGACAATGATAAAGTTCAAAAGGGATCGTTAAAATATTCATTTGGTTCAATAGCCAATCAATAACTCAGTAACTCAATTTTGAGTATGTTACAAAATCATGTTTCACGCAATCTTACAAAATGTAAGAATGCAAATCGGACCAATCCGAATTTGCACTCTCCTTTTTGACGAAGCATAATCTTTTGTTCTACATATCGCATTGAAATGAAATAAACAGTAAATAAGAGCTCAGTTATTCGGCTTTAAGAGCATAAAGACCCATGGTTTTACAAAAATGCCTGTGTCCCGAGTGTTAAATTTTTTGGACAGCCAATTTACCCCGATTTGGTGTACGAAACTCTCTATAGAAAAGCACAAAATGGGAAAGTTTCCATTGAACATGTTGAATGTATTCAGAAATTGCGAATTAACCATGACTTATCAATTTGTCCATCAGCATGATCAGAGAGTAATAAACGAATTATAAACTCAAACCAGTGGACTTAAATATTTGTTAAATTTTCACAACCTAATAACTTAAGCCATAGGCCTACCCGATTCGTATAATCTCTGGAAGGATTGCCCCCCCCCCCCACTTATAACAGTCGCATTCATTCCTAATTCCGATATTGTCCCCATATTGTCTACGCACAGTGCGGACGCAATTTCCATTTTGGTCATGAAATTGCGAGCTGAACGCCCGTTCGCATAGCCCTCGAAACTTTACGCGGTATAGTGTTGCATTAATGATCGAACTTACTCAATAGTGTGGTCCCTGGGGGTTTTGACCCGGAAAAAAATTGTTATTGAGCTGATTTTTGCACATGATAAGTAGAATGCATCATAGAACAACATATCCAAAATCCCCATAAATCCCCCTTGGGGAAAATTTTTTATCCAAGATGGCCGCCATATTAGCTATACCTCAGGTTTTAAAGTAGATGTTGATGATTTTCGTGTTTTTGAATATGTTTTGGGAGTCAAAGAATCCAATTATGTACAAATCTAAATCACTGATGACTTCCTTCACGCCAAAATCCAAAATGGCTGTCATTTTATATAATTAGCTATATCGCAGGTTTTTGAATATGTTTTGATGTTCAAAGACTTTTTTGGTTTAAATTTAAATCATTGATGTGTTCTTTAACTCAAAAATCCAAAATGGCCACCAAAATGGCTGCCAATTCGCTTGCATTACATATAATTATCTTCTCACTGACATATACTTTCCTTTGCAGTTTCCTGCAAGGAAGCTCGGTCAAACTGTCGCATATATAGGAGGGTTGTTTAAAAGCAATAATCCCGAAAAGGGATTGTTCTAATTACCAAATAGTAGTAATTTTAGTTCATCTTTAGTCTATTTGAAAGAATGACTTAAGTGTTATGTTATTTGAACTTAATCAGAATGCAATTTCTCCAAATTGCACAATGAGAACCAGTACGCCGCTCAATATAATACTAATTCGAAAGATGGTTTTAAAAAGTTTAGTATAATGCAGTTTTCGTATACTGTTCACATAAACGCAGATTAATTATAGGCCTACACTCGTACGTCTTGCCAGAAATGGGCATAGAAACAATAGGCCATATATATTTCTATTTTTACAACCAAGTACCAGAAATGGAAACTGGAATGTGAAAGAAATATATAAAGATGAATCCCAGAAATGGGAGAAATAATATTTGGGTGTGAAAACACCCCAAGAGGACTTCCTATTACATAATTCAGGTTCCGTCTTTTGTACCCGTCCCCTTTACAAAATTTCTCTTTATTTATTTATATCTATTTATTTATTCACTTATTTATATTTATTCATTGATAATTGTTTCTTGTCATTTTTATTATTTGCTTATATATATTTATTTAGATATAATTGATTTGTTTGTTTCTTTATCCCTCTTTTTCTTGTTCTGAATTTGGGATAAAGCAAATTATATGTAATGGCGCCCATTTTGAATTTCAACATAAAGGAAAACATGGATAATTTAGATTTAGACTAAAATCATCAACACATCTAATTGAGAAGCCAAGATATAGCTAATTAGTAATTATATGCAATGTCAGCTATTTTGGCAGCCATCTTGGATAAAGGGATTCATGGGGATTTTGGATATGTTGTTATATGATGTATTCTGCATGTCTGGTGAAAAAATCAGCTCAATAACAATTTTTTCCACGTAGTATGTGTATTTCTTCTTCAGGGACTATACTACAAGATTCAAGATTCAATTCAATCTCTCTTCACCATTTTAATTGGGCCTAAGTCCCTTTCTTAAAACACGCGTATATTTTTTCTCAAAAATCGATTAGTGCGAATTTTGGATACGTTTTTATAAAGTTCTTCAGCATCCTACGCGATACGGGCGATAATTCCAGGTTTAAAACTCTCACGCCTGGCCTAATGGCTGACAATGTCATTAACGGGGCGGTATAGTGAGGTCCGGCCTTCCAAACATGCCAACATGCCAAACCGTATTTCTTGCCGATGCTTAAGGGGTTTGGGGCATTATAAATTCCGCCATAATGTTCTTACAAACTTCGCATTAAATATGGTTTCATCATATGATAACGAAAATCAAGAAAAAAATTCGGGGGTCACCGATGTCACTTTTGAGTTAAAACCATACAAATACACATTTTCCGGCCAAAAATTAACTACATAGTCTATGGAAAAACATTTTTTTTTCGGTGACAATTTTTTTGTTATAGCTAAAATTAGCCAAATTGTTTGGAGTTTTTTTATCTAAACTTTTTTATTTTTTTTATTTTTTTTATTTTTTTTAAAAACCAAAAAACATTTGGGGGGGGAGCACGAGTCCCCTTGAGATAATGCAAGCGAAATCTTATTTTTCTTGAAAAAAAGGAACCCTTGCGACATCTTTGTGCGTTATGCTCCGTCAAAAAAAAAGCAGAATAATACACGTGTTGAGCGCGTGTCTCTGAGTGTTTTGTGACCAGCACGTATAAACACACCGCGGGTATTATCACTTGGTTGACATGAATCCCATATGCAATCTAGTCTGTATATTCAAACATTATATTAGTCTTTCTTTTTCGTTTTCTTGTGTGACGGTTCTTCTTGTATTCTTGCGATTTATAAATTCGCTTTCAACCTTTGTATCTTTTATGTTCTGGCCAATCGAAGTTCGTGTGTTTTCATACTTTTTTTTCCTCCTATATATTCAATTCTATCTGCAGTTGTGGCGGGAGAGGCGGCATCACTCCCGGTTTTAGAACCTATTTTATATTAGGGTTTTTTTTTGGAGAGATTTTATCTTAAAAGACCGAATGTCAATGACGATTCTTCATCTGACCTTGCGAATCTTACAGGAATTATTTCAAATAAATAACTTTTTAGGGGAAAAGGCAAAACACGATTCGAAGGGCCCACGTCCCCACAAATAAGGCCAAAAAAAAAGGTCTCAGCTTCCTCGCCATAGCTTTTGAAAGTGGATTAGCTCATAGCTCTATGCGGCGGGGTGCGGTTTTCTTTTTACATCTTCTCTTTTTTAAATTTAGGCGATATCAGAGTTATTATTTTGGGAACAAATAAAAAAAGAAAAAAGTGGAAATATATGGACTCTGTAGGTTTTGTCATTGTGTGAATGTTTGTTTTAGATGGAATTGTACACAGTTAAGTTTAAAATTTTTAAAAAACACCACGGCGCAATTCTTAAAATAAATATGGCCATAGCTTGTTTTGTAAAAAAAAGCAAATAGGCAATAGGCTTTTTAGCCAAAGGAAGCTGAGACAAAGTTCTTTTTTTTCTTGGCCTAGCAGCCAACATTTCTGATTATTCTCTGATTAAAATTACGAATTAACAAAAATAATAAAAAATAATGCCTATAGGCACACATTTCACGCAGTTTAAGCACAGTTGAGGTTTCGTTATAGGCCTTGTTCTCGCAAAATGAATTATTATAACGTAGGCCAATAGCGTACTGTCCCTAAAAACATTATACTATCAAACTAAAAAATTAAAAAAATATATAATTTTTCCTTTTTTTAATTTTGATATTTTTTTTATTGTGACCTCCATAGCTAAATCCTCGTTTATGCATACAATTGATTGCACCTATCAATTTCTTTTGCGACAAAGAAA
>JAMKCH010034216.1:0-25996 GCA_023653785.1 Ophioderma brevispina
CGTTCAGTCCCACACATTTCGCACCGGTACGTGGAAAGCGTCTGCTGTTTTGATTGATTATTGCTCAATCTTAAGTTCAAAGTTCGTTTGTCTAGTGTCTATTTTGGTAACCTTTGAGACTTTCACATTCACGAAAATGTAATAACATCTTCTTTCGTTCGTTCGTTCTGCAAGTCCAAAATCACAGTGGAAGATCCTTCTTTAGCCAGCTGATAGTTTCATCATCCAGGTTGATCAGGCCTGATTCCTCTTGGGGACTTTGTAGACTCACCGTCATCTATGATTTGGCTAATGGTTTGTGGCTCCCACAACGCAGTTTGGTGATGTTCTACTCCGATCTTGTGAGGAAGTTCTTTGTACGACAACGCCAGTTCTGAGTGTGTTAAGGTTGACCCATGCTTTCCTCTCAAGTGCAACACCTTTGGGCTTGCTATATGGGCTGTCCAAAACTGCTTTAGATTCAAAGTATAGGATTACCATTGCTCATACCATCTGTCATTGAACCAGGATAATTGATAGGGATGTTGTGACTGCAGTGTCATGGATTGGGGTATCAAGTGATTCCGTGGCATTCTCTTATCCCCAAAGGGTGTTGGTGGTGGGATAGGCTACCAGGTTCATCCACATTCTTGGCGAGCTCTTGATCGTCTGAAGGTCCTCCTAAGGTTTGCGGAGGCTATGCTAGACAGAGTTGGAAGATATTCTACAGCGTCGCGCACAAGGCAACCACTAACAAGTCTCATGCATCATTCAGAATGACATCAATCTTGTGTGATGTACACTGTGATTCCATACTGTGCAGCGTATTCAGCAGTAGAGTATGCCAAGGCAACAGTTTCTGTAATGTAAGGTGTCAAAAGTGCCCCCCATCCAGTTCCTGCGAGCTTCTGAGGATGTTGACACGAAACTTCTCTTGGCAGCCGCTGCCTTGTGTGTTTGGTTGAAGGTCAGGCTGCGGTCGCATTGTGACGCCTAGGTACTTTGGTGTTGGGTCATGTGACAGTTTTTCTCCATCTAGAGTGATGTTTAGTTCTCATTTTTTCACATGCGATTTGCAGGTGGAAACAGAGCTGACAGTCTTAGGTTTGCTGAGTTTAAAGTGTCCGCAGGTGGAAGACTTTGCTTATAGTGATTTAGGTCTTTCTGCAACCCTGTTTCTAAGGACTCAAAAGCAATCAGCACATCCAAGTGCCGTAATGTCTGCGTAGGATTACTGCGAACAATCTCCTTTGGCATATCTGATACGTAGATGTTGAAGACACCGGGTGCCAGGACAGAACCTTGATGGGACACCATTCCGAAGTTTGCGCTTTCTATACTGCGTTGTTGCCCATTTGATATCTCCAGGAACGAAAGATCTGTCTTGGATGAGCAGCATTAGGCCTATGAACTTGACAAGCTTTACATCAGGGAAGATTTTGAGTTAGCTTGAGGTAGAGACCTCGAGGCCAGACTGTATCGTACGCAGCAGTTAGGTCTAGGAAGACGCTCCAAACTTCTGCGCTTCTTCTGGAAGGCTGTCTCCATGTCATTAAGCTAGCCTTTGCTATCTGATCAGTTGTTGTTTTACCTCTTCGAAATCCAGCTTGGGTGGCGGGGAGATTTGCCTCGACCGTATCATTAATCCTGCGATATCAGACGCTCAAGCAGCTTATAGATGTGGAGATAGTAGCGAGATGGTTCTGTAACTCTTTGGCTCATTTTCTGGTTTCTTGGGCTCAGAGATTGCATGACCTTGAATTCTTCCATCACTGGAGGTAATAGTTTGACGTTTCCCATGCCGTAGAAAGGAAGAGTTGGAGCCATCGCCACGGCTTCGGGGGCCTATTTCTTCAAGAATTCTGTATGATGTTTCATTTTGCCAGGAGCTTTTCCCATTCTTGAGAACATTAATTGCTTCGGTGATCTCATCGTAGGGTGACAGGTTTGGGACATGGGGCTTGACGGTGAGAAGTTTTGTAGAAGCGGTTTAATCTCTGCATTAACAGCACGAGAGTGTGCTTTCCGCGCTTGGAGTGTGTTTTCCACTTTCCATTGTTACAAGTACTGAACTATGGAGTTTTTGCAAGACAGGACACTGCTTTAGCTGGATAGCTACGCCCGGAGAGCTTGTGATGGTGTTCCAGGCCTTGCGGCTTGAGTGGGTAAAGTTTGGATATTGGATACCCTCCTCCCTTCTGGTACGTCTCTTTTGCCCAAGCAGATCCAGTAGATGGTTGCCCTTTGCTATTTTCTCATTATCGCAGTTGTATTAAATACACTTTTGTAAACTCTTCGCATTCCTTGTCCCAACAGGTGTGTAGGGATTCCTTCTGCCTCTTGGAATGGATGTTGAGCTTGCCTTGTGGAGCATGGAGGCAGAAGTCAGATATGCCTCGTTGAAGTTAGATGAAGCCGGGTCTGGCATCGGGGATGACCGTTCCCTGGTGAGTTGTTTGAACCTTAGGACCCGTTGGCTTTCCTGAAATTCATCTCTTTCTGTAGAGGCTGGAGATCGTGACCTTGATGTCACTGGTGACCAGGATAGGGCAACGACCCGATCTAGGAAATCTAGGGAGGACCGTTCTGGATCGAATGTCGCTGGTGACTGTTGACAGGTCGGGACAGGTCCATGTCCCATGACTGCGTGAATAGAAAGTAGGTGGATCCTACTATCAAACAGCAGTTGGAGATCTTGGCTTCAACAATCCATTCAAGAAGAGCCGCTTTGGCCATTTGTCAATGGTTGGAGTATCCCATGCTGTATTCAGTTTTGAAATCTTCCGCAGAGACGAAGGAGCTCCGCTGAACTACTGGAAGGGAGTTGAGTCTGCCTTCAGCTGGGTGGTGGCTATAGATGTTGGGAAGGGGTTCCCTAGCTTTCCAAGTTATCCCTGGATCGCGATTCCTTGAAGATTGCAGGGTTGATCTCACGTGTAATGCCTTGCTTCACATGGAAGGCGATCGCATCTTGTGTGGTTCGGAATGAAGCAAATAAGTTCAAAACCTTCGGATTTTGCAGGCTTCTCTTCAGATTCGCAGTTGAGTTTCTTGGATGAGGATGATATTCACTCCGCTCTCCCGGGAGAGCTGTAAGATGAATGTCCCGCTTAGCATGGGTGAGACCTTCAACGTTCAGCTGCAGGAAGTAACAAAGTTCCTCTGTGAGTAGTTCAGCCGCCTAGAATTGAGGGTGGTTCTTTAAGATGTTCACTGTGGTGTTTAAAACACGATGTTTGGACTTAAGTTTTGAATCATTAGCCACAACAGGTTATGTGACATTTACAAGGGCCGCCGCGAGAATTCTTCAACACGACCCAGACATCTATTTTATATAATATAATTCTTAATATATATAGCTTAAAAGTAAATATTCTTTTAAAATGACCTCATTGAAGAAAATATATGATCGAAATTTCAAAATGAAATTAGTTCTATTCTGCAGATTCAATGTTCTTAACCCTGCTAAATGACTAGAATTCAATCAGCGACGAGGTATTAATCATACGCTAAAAAAGATCAACGCGTATCGTTTACCAATTTTCTGATAATCTCGATGGTGATTCACATTAGCGCAAAGCTCGTATGTCTGCTGTCGTCTTTGGTGATCTAAAGATCTGGAATCAAATAAGATTACCAATCGTAAGTCCTAAAAGTGGACTTGCGTCAGACAATACTTGGTGATATTTGTACATGTCGCGACTGATATACTACAGACTATTTGTCTCGTCAAAGTACTTTGTCTTCCTTGAACTGAACTCTGAACACCCCTAAAAGAAATGTCGTTACTGAATGCAGCTGATTCCCATTGATTTATGTTGTTAGAAACTTTGACACTGCATCTGTCATTTTTAGTCTTCGCGGTGAGGACATGTTTATCGTTTGAACTAAACGCTTCTTGTAAGTATGGACATTAATCACCCTCCTAATGGACATGTTCTGAAATAAGAATAATATCTCTTAAGAACGTTCTGGCATACATTGGTGATCACCATATTATAAATGGTTGAACCACGTTTTATACCAAATAAAAATGAGTTTTGTTATTATATTCAAATGCCGTGATATTTTGGTCAGGTAGGCTGTCCAGATGTGTTGTTTTGAGACAAAGCTCATCTTTTATGTCTTTGAGGCCATTTTTAAAAATCGAACAAATTTTACTTATTGTGTGTACAATGGCCTAAGACAGAGCACTACTGTACTTTGCTTGATATTATAGTCATTGTTTTATTATACTACCGAATTTCATACACAATAAAAGGATAAATATTGTTTTGTTGTTGCAAATTCACACTGGCACATTTTGAAAAAGATTGCGTTCCTTAAAAGTTAAAAAAACCCTATTTTTTGGCTGGTTGCATGGTTTATATGGTGCTATTTCTCACCGATGTGTGTGGGGGGGGGAGCACGATCAAATCAACACCTTATGGTTATACCACCACTACCTGGGTACTCGAAGGAATCAAAAACAAAAAAACACGCGTTTTTAACCTAATTTTAAAAAAAAATGCTTTACTTAAAAATGATTATTAAGAAAGTTATTAAATTGCCATGATGACACGAGTAGACGGTTTGTTTTCTCTTTCTCAAACCTAGTGGCATTTAGACGGTAAATTTGAGGCAATTTAACTCAGGGCTCACCTATTTCCCCATCATTTGCCCACTTCTAGCTGCAGCGACTACAAATGTTGTGCTGAGCGCAGTCTGACATGCTCTAGTTTGATAATTCGTAACTTAAAATGTTCTGGTCACCAATGTTCAAACTTGTTATTTGGTAATTTTGGGTTTGTATTTGGTGTGATTTGTTTGTATTTCATGGTCATTTCCCCGGTGAAGGTTTTAAATGTGAAAGAAACATGCCAAAGTTGCCATGTTTTTCATAGACGACTGTGTACAACAAGTGAGTTAGTGGTGTATAACTTTTATGTGTAAGGGAATTAATGTATAACCCATTCCAGAGTGGTTTTTATTATTCATTAAAACTTATAGACTATGGGGCGGTGGACCAAATAAAACCAACTGTATATACCATTCTGTTGTCCCCCATCGAGTGGAGCTAAGGGAAAACCAAGTGGTTAAATTCATAATAAATTATTAACAATCACATAACGGTCCTGTTCCCGCACATAAAACTGGCACTTTTCTTAAAAATAAAATAAAATGTCACCCGATCAATTTCTTTTTCCCCTCCCAAATATCAGAGACCAATGGATATGTATAGACTTCCAGCAAACCATGGCTAAAGATATGCAATGGGCCTGGTATGTGGGGCCCATTGTTATAGCCAGGTGTTACCACCTCCACTATTTCGGGTTGAGTGGCAAATACCCGTCCCTTCATAATCACTAACCAGTTGTCATTCTATATAGGTCGTTGACACACATTTTTCTTCTGAAAACGCGGTAAATTGAATAAAAGTGAAGTTAAGCATAGTTACGGTTTGGTTCTGCACAAAGTTGTTAGGGTGTCAAAGCTTGCCAGCAACATTCTCAGCTGATGTTTGTTTCATGTTTCTTCCTTTCGAATAAATGATGAAAAACATGCCCAAAGTTTCATTTGAACACGCACTATAGAAGCTCAATGTTTATTTATTGGTGAATGAGGTTATGTATTTTGTCCTGAAAATGTCTGGGAAGCGGTAACAGCTGAATCTATTCAGCTGCGCAAACAATATAACAATGGTCCAGCACTCCTCCCAGATGAAAGCGAATCTGAAGTGTTTTCTACAACACCGCATACCGGCCGGTGATTGAATACCTTTTAACTCCATTGTTTGTCGGAAGTCTATGTGTATCCCCTAGTCCTGATATTGGGGAAATGAAGTGGAAGTGACAGTTTATTCTTTATTCAAGAAAATGTGCCCAGTTTTATTGATTTGTGGGAACAGACGTTATATGATTTTCATAATATATTAAATTTACAACACTTGTTTTCCCCTAGCCCCCCACCGATGGAGACAACAAAACAACAGTCATAGAAGGACATGCCCCATAGCCTATTATTCAAGTGTGTCAAATAGAAAAAATACACTTACATTTTGGGGATTCCCATCATGCAACCCTTTTTCATCCCAACCCGCCACTTTTATGGTTACAGAACGATGATATGATCCAGGATTTTCCATGTATTAGCGAATTTACACATGTGATGGTCCACCAATTCACATAGCATGAACCTGTTTTATAACTTGCCTCATGTAACACTGCATACAATGCTATCATATCACAATAGTATTATCGCTTTATATTCCGTAAAGCTTATATGTAGGATTAAAATCAATCACCTCCCACATCCTCACTCGCCATGTGTAGTGGAAAGAGAATCCGCTTTATAATGCAGTAATCACAGGGTTCTAATCCAAACCCATGGCCTTTTTAAAAATAAATTTATTTTTTTTCAATATTATTTTTAGAGTAAAGCGAACTTACTAAGTCCCAGGGTTGGAAATACGCGTTACCATCTTAATGAACATAAAACCAGTTCCAACTATTACCTGCTTGTATAGCACTGTATCAGTTTATACTGAGTCAGTTAAAACAGTACCTGCTGAATCTCATCTACCATTATAACAGGTTCCTGCTATGTGTATTGGGTCGTGTATATACATTTTATTGTATTACATGGAGGTCCAAATCCTGGGGAGTCTTATTGGCCATCATAATATGGCTTCTGTGTACGATGATACGCTATCTATGCAGAGGAGTAAATTGAGTCAATCCAAACAATGCAACCAGTTTTGGAAATTCAACTTCAATAGGGGCATGTGATCTAACAAAAATCCTAATCTTAACACATACAAAACCTTGAATTTTTACGTTTCATTTTACCCATAAGCGTTAGTAATTACGGAATGTTTCGCATGATCATGAAATGCCGTGTGGTTCTTGATTTTGGAACATTTTATCCCTTAAGTTAGCATGTGTTTAGTACAGTACAGTATAGACACATTGCAAGGCATTACGGGATTGATGTCCAAAACATCTTATTCTATCTATGATGTGTAAATGGGTTTGGTCTTCCGATGTCTTGTTCCATTTCAGAACAAATTGAAGATTTTTTTTTTTAAAAGGGTTGTGTCTCTTTCAAAATTAATCACTCTCTGGTATGAAATTCGTCATTGGGTTCAGTGTCACTGGTTGGGAAAATAGCATGCGCCTCAGTCCCGTACTGGGTTTAGCGTTTATTACGTACGGCTTCACACACTCTATCTGTACTTTATCCAATAACTCAAAAAGAGCCCTACTTTATAAAATGCGAAAACCACGAAATGCCTTTGGCTAAGCGATTTCGCCGTCGAGTCAAAATAGCAATCGAAAAGCAGTTTGTTTACAAGAAATTCACTGCTACGTTCGGTAAGTTGGCTTCACGTAGATAGATCTTTTTGAATTAAAGTAAGAAGCTTTTAAATCAATATCCGTAGCGACACATATTGTATCCATCCAAGACATCAATCAGCCTGAGTTAGGAGCCTTGAAAAAAAAATCTGCCTCCATACGTCTATCTTCACTCATTGAATGAATGATTGATGCATTGGACTGTAGCGCGTTATTATATTCGTTAAGTAACTGACAACAACTTTCCCGATATTATTATGTCCAATGAATTTCGTTGAGTCACTCTCAATATAATTAATCAATTCACTATAAATCAGGTACAAACAGTCGTTATTTTAGCAACTGGTTTAAAAAGTTACAGTTTTTAATCCTTTTTAAATACCATATTGACGGGTAATATGAGGATGAGACTATTGCAAATTATATTGATGAACCATTTTTTGAGCTAAATTAGCATGGGCTTTTAATATCTTACTTAGTGATATCAAATTTCATGGTGTTAAAATGAAAGTATTCTTATCAATCTAAAATATCGAAAACAATTTTCTCTCGTCCTTCTTTCCTTCTTCTTCTCGCCCTCCCTTTTTCTTCCCTGTCTATAATATTCTATTGTTTACCACCTTTTTTGAAATTAGGGAACTGACAATAATTTAAGAGAATGACAAAATTCTTCTCCTGGTAGTTTAATCAAGTCAAGGGTGGCTTTCTTAACAAGTGTTAATTTTGTAAAATATGTTTTCTATAAGTTATAATAATTAATACTAAAATTAAAAAAAAAACAACTTATTTATTTATTTGTTTCTGTTTGTTTCTGTGTTCGATTTTATCATGTCCAGTGTGGCCTATAACTATTAAATTTTATTTTTGAACATTAATTTCTTATTAAATTTCCCCTAGTTTTATATTTATTTATTTATCCTTGTCTATCCTTTAAAATAGACTGGGGAACATATTCCGAATGCAAGGTATTCAGGAATTAATCCGTGGAGAGCTTTTTATATTACTAATCCAATGTAGGTGAAGTAATTGCCAGACAGAAGATATTAACAATATATATATAATTTTAAATAGTTGAACTGTTACATATAATTTTGTTCATGTTTTGATATCTCTTCGGAATTAGTCATTGATTTTCATTTTCTAATGAAATAATTTGGGTACGACGCGACCGACGCAGCACCGCCATTTTTTGAAAGCCATTTACGAAAGGTGCAATCCTTTAGACAAGCTTTCTTTTATATTATAGGTTTCTTTAATATGTGGTATTCTTTATAGGCAGTCTGGTTTCATATGAATGTTATGATACCAAAGTCCAGGTCAAACTATGAGGCGGTTACGTTTAAAAAAAAAACTCCGTTGTTTCAGAGGTACATAAAGACACAGGTCTCCGCTATTTACTAACAAAAAGGCGGAATACTAGTATATAGGGCTATCATAAGGAACAGTTGCCTTTATATCTTTTAGAATGATATCAATGTGTTTTTAAATCCCGCATAGAGCATCAACTTGTCTATATGAATCCAGGAAATGGTGGATCGTGTTTGTGATGTCACTAAAAGCGTGTTGTATTTGAGAACTTGTCAGATTATTTGAAGTTTGCATTATTACTGGTTGTTTTATTATTATAAGGGCCCCCATTGAAAATTGCCTTTTAGGAATAGTAATAATAACTTTTTTTACAGTATTTTGACTTCTGTTTGTCATATTCGAGTACCCCGCCACAACGCCTTATATAAATAAACACACTCAGCTTATGAACAATATAATTTTATTTTAATACCTATTAGGCTTTTAAACTTTATCAAAAGCTTTGCTGTGGAAAATATGGCAATAATGTGATCGCATATTATGGCAAAAAGATACCTTTTTGGAAAGAAAAGCAAGGAGGGGAGCATGCATAGAATGTGGCCTAACCGATAAATTACGGGAATTGAGATCCTATATATATAAAACCATTATGAGTTCGAGCGTGTTTTGTGTCGGAGCAATATACTACTAATACTGACTAGGAGCTACGATCAAGAATATAAATCAGGTAACTTAAGTACTTACTGAACACCCAAACGCAAATGTTTGCCAATTATTGCCTTGTTAAATAAACAAAATAACTGAATTAATTATTGTGCAGACACAATTCCTCCATTTTGTTTGCTAATACTTGGATTGCAAGCAGAATTTAAAACCAAATTCGATACATTCAATATGGCAATGTAAAAGATATCTCCTCCGCTTCTTCTTTTTTCAAGATTGAAAACACCCACACGAGACGACAAAACGGAATCAAGGATCGCTATCCTTAATTTGTTTAAAAGAGCATTACGAACATACTAAAGAAGACCCTACGGTAAAGTCTGGTCTATCCCAGAAAGAAAATGCTGTAATAACGATAAAGGGGTTTCCGTCACGTTTCCTTCTTGTTCTACCATAAAAGGTAGTGTTTAAAATACGATTGGCTTTATCTAACTGAGAAACACAGAAACCAATTGAATATAAAAGAACGCAGATTTCATTAAAGAAAGCGGTTAGGAATTAAGTTTGTAAGCATGTATAAACAACTGTAGAGTTATCGCGAGATATTAGATGATCAAACCATTTTTAGAGCCACACTATAAACAGGCGATTCGTATTAAAGTATACGTCAGACTTTTAGAAAGAGACTGTGTATGGGCCTCGTGATTTTCAAATTAAAGTAGACGACTACAAACACCGATAGAGTCATATTGCAAAATCATGCAAATACGAGTGAATCTGGAAGCACGTTCTTAAAGTAATCATTAACATAATGGACACATAATGGACACTAAACACACACAGACACTGATCAGTCAGTAACAAATATTTTTTTATTATCTTCTAATGTCTATGATACATCCTTTTTGAAACAGCCTATTGCACATTAGTGGTACTCCTCGAAATCGTACATTGTAAACAAAATGTAAAAAATCTGTTTCGTAAGTCCCATGTGAATTTATGTTGAAGAAATCTGTCAAGACCCATATAAATAAAGTACACTGCATCATCTACACATTAACATTTTGTTCAAAAAGTTATTTCCCAAATTTCAAAAATATAACTTTGTTTTCATGTCATTTTGGGTTAAAAGCTGGTACATGACTAAGACAATTGTGACAATGCTGACAAACGAGAATTTCGCGGTTTCTCGCTCTCGGCTTTCGCGCTCACTATATTAAAAAAATATTTGTATAGTAAATAACGAACATAATTCGTATAAATTTAAATCTACTACTAAAAGCCTACTCATATGATCATGTATCCGATTCAGTAACTCATCCAATCATGTAATCTGATCATATTCCCGATTTAGAATATTGGACTTCATCACAATCCATACACAGTGTTACGTTTGGTGTTAAAAATTGTAATGATTGATGAATTCAAGGTATTGAATCAGCTTCCCCTTTTGTCGTATTCCTATCTTAATAAATTCCGTTATGATTTAAATCTTTAGAGATGTTGTTCTAAAACAAGATGGTTTCCAAATTTTATAACCGTTTTGCTAAGGTATAACTATGACTGCACTCTAGACAAAATCTTAAAGGTGCGGGTTCCAATCGCTTTGGGACCATCCCCTGATTTACCCTACTTATATCGATTTGATATCAGATGAAACCGTATTTTTCCCTTGTCGTCTTACATGTTGAGCCCTCACATCCATTCATTCTCATCTCATGTCAAAAGTATCCGTGAGCTCTGAGAATGCAAGCGACACAACTGACAGTGTAGGCTCGCTAAAATCCCCGGGTAGAGGTTTGATTTTCCCGAGTGATATCTGCAAGAGACAGTTGGGATGTAAGCCCACGACGGACTTGGACCCAGCCATTACAGAACCACTCTATGACCTACAGTATACACACACCGTTCACCAGTTAACGAGGTATACGTGTGACTTTTCTTTTGTTAAAATAGACACACATAAGCAAAATCTACACAGGAGCAATGACGAATAAAGCAAACATAAGACTGGAGTCACACGAGTATACCTCAGATAGCATCTGATCAGAAATACCATAAAACTTATGCTGCAGACACACAGTTCAATTGTGTGACTTTTACTCCTCTAAGTATAAAAGACCAAAATACACGTTGTATGTTTTCAATGATAAACCTAGACATAAAAAATAACTCTATATATCTCTTCTTATGTTAAGCTGTATGAAGATACCGAAATCCATTATGTCTTTTTTAAACTTCTAACAAGCGACTAAAGTTATACGTGGAAGTCAACTGTGTCGTACAAAGCGCCTCAGAAATTATTCAATTCTTTCTTCTTTTTCATAGTGATAAATTTACGTACATGAAAATCATCAATCTTAGTAATATCTTAAATCTGGCAATCGCAAACTCTTTCCCAAGTCGAACTTCATCATTTCGACCATCCCGGACCTCTGGCCATGCAAACACGTTTATACAGGATAAGATATTTTTACAGGGATACATTATTAAAGGAAGACTCCGAGCTGTTTTGAAACCATCTAATCTTCCGTAATCCGTTACCCACCCTCAGGACTTCACATTGCGATCCGTTCAGATTTTTAAACGATTGAAATTTTGGATTCGATTTTAGATGTTTACTTTGAATAACCACTAGCTAAAAGTTAGCACTTTTCCGAAACCTACTTCCATGGAAGGATAATGTCGAGTATTAGTCACGAAATTGCCACGCAACTGTGCCCTATACAATATAGGGAATGACTTATCGTCATGTTTAGTCTCGGTGAGTTGCTCTAACGGCAGACGAGTTACCACCTATCACGTTTTTGAGAGTTTGCTTAAGATCTTTCAAGAGAGTTTTTAAGATGCCTGGGAAGTGCTAAAAAGAATTTTTTTTCATAAATTACTTATGCATCTCTTTAAATTATTTTACCGCTTTTCAATATTTTCAACGGTAATCACACAACTATAATAACGACAACACTAAGAAAATGATCGTACTGATGATATGGATGAGAATGGCATTATGAAGATGCGATGATGACGATGATGATTACGACGACGACGATGATTACGACGATGATGATAATGATACGACGACCGATGTTGGTGGTGGTGGTGGTGATGAATGATGATGATGATGATGATGATGGTAATAATAAATAATAGTACTAATATAGCAGAGATTATATAGCCTTAGCTATTTGGCCTCTAAGCTCTTTCACAAATGGCCGCTGATCACTGTGGGCCCAACCATACCATAACCATAGCATAAATTTCAAGGGATGCAGCAGATCGGGATCAGCAGCGCGTTCTCCCTTTATCAGCAAACCTACAATCGAGATAAACCATCGCAGCCGGGACCATCTTCCCAAATATCGCATGGGTAAATCGGGGCAACCAGCGGTTTGTTTTCTTGTCAGGAAATTATCAGGTATCTGAATCTCACTGGCTTGAACACACGCCCATACGCATGGATGAGCAGACACTGGAATCTAGCGCCCTTACCTATTGAGCTAACTTGTCCGCTACAATCATGTGATGATGAGGATGAAGATGACGACGACGACGAGGAGGAGGGGACGAGGACGAGGAGGGACGAGGACGCCGACGACTTTGATCAATGACTAATGTATCTTATATTCACTTTTTTTAATCCCTTGCTTCCCAACTTTAAGTTCATTTTTGTAACTCGTAACCATTAAGTCCCAACACAATTTCAGGCAACCAATACAGTAAAAGCGTCTGCTGCTTTGATGGATTAAGTTGCTAAATTTAGTTCAAAGATCTGATTTTAAGTGTCCATAGTGTCTATTATTTGGTAACCTTTGGAACTTCACATTCACGAAATCAACGTATGTAACCATGACATCTATCAGGATTTAAAATATGCTCTTGATTGATGGATTGAGTAATGAGTAAAGAGAAAACTTTCCTTTTGACAATGAAAGTTGTAAACCAGTGGAGACTTTTCTTGTTTCACATTCACCGCATTATTACTTATAATTGGTGTAAAAAACAAATTGATGCAAGGTCGCCAGATGTTTACAGTCAATAAAGGGTGGTTTTTATTCAAATTAGTGTATTTTGGTTTGGCAGGAGCAAATTAAAAATTCTTTTTTTAAATTTAGACATTCATAAAATGTTCTTTCTAATCACATATTAGTTTTAATGAATTCCTTCCAAATGTTTTTACTAAACTACAATTAAAATGAGTAAACTAACTTCGTTGTTTAATCAGCCTGTATTTCTTTTTGTGTATCACTGATTTTTTGATGGCCGCCATATTGCTGGGCGGGTATTTTCGCAATCGGTTTTCACACTGTGATGTTGTAGAGTGTGAGTTTGGGTGTGATGTGTTACGAAACAACCGTTGACACACTCATGGCCGTACGCAGATTTATTTGGGGGTGCTTAAAGCTCGAAAATGTGGACCTACCTCCCCTAAAATGGTCCCTTTTGGACGTTGTGAACATCTCATCACCAAAATGTGGACTTTCTTTCTGGTCAAAATTTCTGTATTTTGGCCTTTTCATTCATTCAAAAAGATATAAGCAAAAGTGGACTCCCCCCCCGAGTACGGGCCTGGACACACTCATGAATTTTCGAACCGAGGACGTCATGTTGCATGATTTTACATAATGTGCTTTTTTCTCACTGAATTATTAAGTCAAATTACCCCCGGTTATTGGTAAATTTAATGGATTTATAATAAACACAAGAACACTAGTACACTGTTAAAGAAAACACCATACATTTGGATTCCCTTAGCATGCACCCTGTTTGAACCATTACGCCATTTTATGGTTACAGAATCGATGAGTATGATTCCATGATTTTCATAGTAATAGAGCGAATTTTAACAACATGATGATGTTCATTTTAGTGTATTTACATGAACGCCAAACTCCTGGGAAGTACGTCTTTGGCATCACCATCGGGCTTCGTGTACGATGATAGCCATCTGTGGGGCAGAGGCCATTGAGTCTACTCCCACAATGCACCAGTTTTGGGACTTTCACTTTCATATGATCATTTGATTCAACAAAATCCTAATTCGCAACACATAAAATCCTTTTTACGTTCATTTTATCACACAAGCTTGTACTTGGGAATTTTTCGCATGAGCGGATTACATGCCTTCTGGTTCTTGAACTTTGGAACACCTTTTTATCCTAGTAATGACATGCGTTTAGTACAGTAGAGTAGGCCCATTGTAATGCATTATGGGGATTAATTCAAAAAAACACCCTCTGCTATTATTAGTGTAAAGTGTTTTTGGATATCTAGTCTTGTCATTCAGAACAAATTGAGATTTTTTCTTTAAATGGGTCTGGTCTCTTTCAAAAGTAATCACTCTATGTATGAAATCGTCATTGGGTCCGCGTCGACATGGTGGAAAATAGCATGCGTCAGTCCCGTACTGGGTTTAGCCAGTTTATTACAGTACGGGCTTCACACACTCTATCTGCACTTTATCCAATAACTCAAAAAGAGCCTACTTTATCAAATAGAACCACGAAATGCTTTGGCTACAGCGATTTCGCCGTCGAGTCAAAATAGGAAAATCGAAAAGCGCAGGGGTTACAAGAATTCACTGCTACGTTTTTTCAAGTAAGTTTTGGCTTCACGTAGATAGATCTTTTTGAAATTAAAGTAATTGAGCTTTAAATCAATTATCCGTTACCACATATTGTATCCATCCAAGACATCATCATGCTGAGATTGAGAAGCTTGAAATAAAATCTGCCTCACTACGTCTATCTTCACTCATTAATGATGATTGATTGCTTTGGAAATGTAGCGCGTATGATATCGTTAAGAATAATGACAACAAAGTTCCCGATCATTATTTATGGTTCCAAATAATGCTCGTTGAGTCAATCTCAATATAAGTATCAATTCAATATAATTAGTACAAACATGTCGTTATTTAGCATGTTAATTAAGTTACAGTATTGAAATCAGTTTTTTAGATACCATATTGACGGGTTAACTATGAAGAGACTACTTGCAATTAAAATTGCCCTTTTTTATTGTTGAAAATTTCCAATTATTGTACTCTTTCTTTATGGTTGCATTTTTATATCGTTATTATTGTTATCAAGTTTCATCGTTTTTAATTGAACTTATTCTTACTCTCAAATCTTACCACATTTTTGCTCTGTCCTCTGTCTTTCTCGCACCTCCCTTTCCCGTCTATATATAATTGTATCTCTTCGCGATATGTTACCACCTGTTTTTTTGAATTATGGAAGCAATAAACTTTAGAGAAATGCAAATCTTCTGGTTAGTTTAAGCATCATGATTCAGGGTGGCTTTCTTAACGAGTATTAACTTACGTAAAAATGTTTCATTTGTAGTAAAAATTAGTTTTTGTATTAACTTGAATAAAGTTTTGTTTTCTGCACATTTAAGTTCCTTATTTAATTACCGAGACTTTATAGTTATTTTTTTTTGTTTATGTATTATATTATCCTTAATATACTGGGATAGGTTTACCGACTGGCAAGGTTCCAGGGATAAATCGTGGAGCGCTTTATATTAACATGGACGGAATAGATGGAAGGACCAACCCCATACACTAGTTTCAAAGACCCTCTCACGTTGGCCGGCCTTTGTTTTAATCCCCAGTTACCCCCGGCTTAAGGATAAGAGCGTAATCACCCTCTCAACAGGAGGGGCTTGCTGGCCTCGCTGTGAATTTTTCTTTGAATTGATTATCCAATCCCCTATACATTTGGTACCTACAGTATAAGCTAACAGACTTTATTAACTTTACTCTTACCAATGGTATCAAATATGTGGAAACAAACGATGACGTCACTATGACGTCTAAGGTAATCAAGTTTAAAAATCTAGTATATAGGAGAAACGTGATATGTTTTGCAAATTTACTGGCTCAAAATCAATATTGTAACCTCAACATGTTCCATCATTGTAGAGACATTATGACTCATTATGACTGTAGATGTTGGTACTCATTTTTTGGTATCAAAGCGAAAGAGGAGACCTGCTATCTATTGCACAAAAAATCAAATGTCTGTGGATATTACGGTGTCGTACAGGGCGTGGTTGGTAGTTCCCCTCCCTGAAGGGTGGGGGGGTGGGGCATGGCGTAAGTTTCTTTTGAACATTTGGTGGGGAGGGTTGATTGAAATTTATAGATTAAATGGGGGGGGGTTTGCTGAAAAGATCCATTAAAGAATCCCTTACTAGCCCTTTATTTGCCATTTGAAAACATTAATAATAATTGTAATTTGAACAAAGTGCGCGCTTTCCTAGGCTGAATTTAAACCATTTTTAAAACTATTATGGGTACATATGAGGTTATGTTTTGGGTCAAAACACGGGAATGGGTACAACATTGGGGGTATGATCGTATGACCATCCCCCCTCATCCAAATATTGGGGGGGATTATCCCCCATCCCCCCCGGATTTACACCCTATAGGGGGGGGGGGGTGATTGCCACAACCCTATCCATCACTTGGATCACCCTTTACCTTTCCCTATAACCCCCCGTGTGTCTTTAATGGGGGAGGGGCAAGACACGGTTGCAAGACCATGCCAATTGTAATTACGTTAACTCATTGACACCGGTTTGTTTGGTTGGGCGGAAAAGAATAGAAGAGACCGTTACACCCCCCCACCCCCCCCACCCCCCCCCTTCGGAAGACGGGTTTAATAATTAATTTAGATTGTATCCATTTATTAGGTTAAAGTATACTTATCACTTCATATTTCGAGAACTGACATTGGAATCAGTTCGACCTGGCTAATCGGCTATCAAACAGCCGCAAGCGTCAACAATCAACAAACCGAGTTCTAAAATATTGCAATTTTGGTGGGGGTTTTTCAGATGTACAATTACACGTGTTTGGGCGCGCTTGGCACCAGTTCAGAAGTTAAACATTGTTTTCCAAGGTCCTTTCATAACACAACACCTGTTTTCTCAAGAGTCGGAAGTGATCGGAACATTTTTTCACATATTATTTCCACAAGAGTTTACAATACTTGTCACAAAATCACCCAAATGCATCTTATTTCTTACAGTCGTAGCAGCTCCACCAAGGAATGACGGATTTTGATAGGGTTTTCGATATTTTCTGAACAAAAATCTCCTCTATCAAAACCTTGCCAAAAAAGAAATAAAGAATACAAATTGATGTACCTATGGCACTTTCCAAAACCCCTACAGTCGGGGTCACAATCTCCGTCAACTTACAAAGTTTTTTTGTGGACAGTCTTTTCGCACCTAGCACTGCAAAAATCGCCCGCGCAAGAATATAGATCACAAACTGTCTGGTGAAATTGCACATGAATATACAATCGTCGAGTGCCGAGCTTTTGTCGAGATGAATGGGTAATTTTTGTGGGGGTTAGTTTGTGCTCGGTACTTGTCCATCATCACTGCGGATTGTTCTTATGTATTTACATATGGAATTTAATACTTGATAATTTGTGTAAGATTTATAACTCATCTATTTTTACACTCAATCACAGCCCATATACCCTTCTGAAATTCCGAGATTAATCCCTGGACTGACTTACAAACACTTCCCTGCAGGGTGGACCACGTTGCCCTGGGTCCAGCAGAGTATCTCACCACCACCTGGATAACCATTGGCCGTGGTTAAGCTAAAATTGTGCAACAATTTTTGTTTTTAAATTTCATTTATCATTTGTGTGCGCTGATCACGAACTGCAGCCTATGCACCTCGTGTTGTGCATCCATAGTCGAATATCAACTACATTGCTTGTGAAGTTCTTGTAATATTTTTTTTTTGTTGTATAACCATCAACTTGCTACCATGGGTGCTTTCCATTTCCGTGGAAGCCGTCGGTGGCAAGCACTAACACGTAGGATTGCTACGAGGACTTGATAAAATCAACAGTGTTGAATCAGGTAACACAATAAATAAAGTCACTAATTAAAGGTACAAATAGTTAACAATCTAACAAAAATGATACGCTTTGCTACCTGGAATGCCAGTTCTATCAAGGCAAAAAACAATCGGTGCATTGTGTTGACTCGTCCATCAGCAATCAGTTGGCTTATCTTTGCCATCACACCGATCTTGGCTGAACTGGCGATAGCAGAGATAATTGTAGCCCTTTCCGATAATCCAGAATATCTTTACCTAATTATACGTAAGGAGAGAATACAAGTTTAAAGAGCTTTATTCTTTCTCACCGCCATCATATAAGAGGCGGAGGTACAGCGATTCTTGTAGGGATGGTCTCCATGTAAGGATAACCGAGACCTGCGAGTTTAACTCCGTGGAATATAGGAAATGTCACAATATCATCACCTTCTAACTCCTTCCAACTTATTCTTCTCCAAACTCAAGTCTACAGAAATAAATTCACCTATCAATGTGTCCTAGATGAAAAGTTCTCCTCATCTTCTGCTACTTTCGACCGTTGTATTGGCCATTTGCTCCTACTGGCAGACTTAAATGCTTAAATGTTGCACGTTGCGATGACCGGTGAGGCTCAAGCCTTCCTCAATTTCTAGATCTGCATGACTTGACACAAGTTTTGGCCCCACTCACATCGGCAACCACACTCTGGATCTACTAATAACTTGGATCAAGACAATTTTGTGAGCCATAATTTTTCACGCCATATTCCCCCCCCCCACTGGCGTCTGACCACTCGCTGTCAAGTGCTTCACAAAATCGCACCGACCTGAACCAATGCTATAACACCATGCAGACTCGGAAACATTCGCAACATCAAAAGAGACATCTTACGCTCTGATATACGATCTGCACTTCTTTGTTTTTCTCAGATGCTGAGCTGTGAAGTTCCTAGTTCTGAATATATAACATCTTATCCAGTTATCGTGTCTCTAAGACCCTTGATGAACACGCTCCACTCGTAAATCGATCTGTATTCTGCGTCCTCAATGCACCTTGGTAATATACCTGTTTCTATGTGTATTGGGATGTTACTCAATGATGAGTGGAGACACAAGCTTGAGAGCAGCTGGTATCGACCCGTACTGTTTTATTCCTATTTACATGTTTTCATGTTGTCTATCATGACACCAACAGCTCCGCTCAGTCATCACTATAACTCTAAAACTTAACTCAACGACCACACTTCGCTTACAACTATCTTTATACCTACCTACAACCCATCATCTTGAGGATGAATGTAAGACCTAATGGCTCCGGTTCCACTTTTAACCATCGCTATTCCTCTAGATTACCATAATTAACTTTCACAGACTGGTTGCTAATTGGAAATAAACATTAATAAGTCATACAGTACAAGAACTGAATAACAACTACAAAAAAGGTTGTCCGGCAGGTTATGCAAGTAGTTAGATAATAATCAATCAGTCTGCTAGTTTCAATATGTGCTATCTTTTACATGCAGACAATAACTAAAACATAAACTAATCTCTATTAACCTTTTGCATTCCAATTTCCCTGTCTCATCCTTTACACAATAGTTATTATATTATCTATGGTGACTTTTACCCCCTCCTTGACACAAAACCCACTCCGGGTTGATAAGTTATGTTAATGATTATCGACCCTTACATGTTTTTATTTACATGTTAATATTGCTCTAGCTGACACCCAACGCTCGCTGTCACTACTATACACTCACACTTTACGACGGACCACACTTCTTGTTACAACTGCTTTATACCTCACCTACAACCAATCATCTGTGGAAGGCTGATGTAATGACCTAATTGGTAGGTTCCACTTTAAACCAATGTAATTTATCTATTACATAATTCACAGACTGTGCTAATTGGAAACAAACATTAATAAGTAGAATAAACAGAACTGAATAACAAACACAAAAGAAGTTTGTCCTTCAGCGTTATGCAAGTATTTAGATAAATATCAATCATCTGCTAGTGTCAATACTGTAGGGCTATCCTTTAAACAATGCCGTACCAATAACTAGAAGAAACTATCTCTATTAAACATTTTTTTTTTGCATTCCCATTTTCCCTTCGCATCCTTTCACAAGATTAGTATATTAGCTTGGTGACGTACACAGAGTTCTCTCGTGCTGAGAAGAAGGACGAGCGTCGGCTGGAGCTGCATAGTTTCACAGCCTTGCCTCAGCAGTATGCCAAGAGGCTTACAAAGATCATAGTTCTAAATACCACTCTCTTCTTTCTAGCCAAGAAGGATATCATACACCAGAATTAACTACATGTGACCAACGGACCTTTTCCGTGTAGATCCGTAAGTTACTGTCTTCCAGATTGGAACAAACCGCTAACTCATGCCCATCAATTTCCAAGATTCTTGTGACAGTTTGGCAGAATTTTTTCTACACGAATATCAAGAGCTGCGTACATCTACAAGGATACTACTACTACTGCCTCTATTTCCGTTGAACTAACAGAGTCATGCCAGCCTTCAGCTACTTTTCTATCTACAGTATCTGAAGAGGATGTCTTGAAATCCATCAAATCCCATCGAATCAAGTCCTGTTGCACCCTTAGACCCTTTACCACACCACTGTGTCTCCTTAAAATCTCACAACTATGGTATAGATAATCTGTTACCAGTTCCATAACAAGGAGTGCCAACCTCTTCCTTGTCTCGGCGGGCATATTTCCCCAACTTCGCAAGCATGCATCTGTCATCGCCGCCATGCTTGCTGAGAATCTGGCCCTTGGACACCACCCATCCTCCTCAATTATTCGCCTAGATCTAATCTGCCCTTGCTCGAAAGGTGGTGAAAGAGTGCAGTGAATCAGTTTGCAGACTTACCTCATCGATACTGATCTCCATGCTCGGATGCAGTCGGCATACCGGCACTATCACAGTACTGAACGGCTTCTGTTTACGGGTGCAAGAATGACATCTCTGACCTGCTCTTGACAAACAAAAAGAGGCTGTACCTAGTGTTTCTGGACCTTCAATTAGCCGCCGCCTTCGCCACCATAGACCACAAAACAGCTCCTACCCGTCTAACTGAACGGTAGGGGAAGTCTGGAAAGCCTTAATTTTGGTTCTCGTCATACCTAGATGGCCGAATCAGTCAGAGGTGCTTCGTCAATCCAGTGGTCTGTTAGATTGTGGAGTCCCCACAGTGCTCGGTTACTGGACCGACTGACTTCATCTTTTCAGTGCCCCACTACGGATAATCATCACTCTGCCCCCGGTATCAAGTTGTTGTTTCCGCGTGATGACACCCCGCCTCTACCTGACTTTTTCCACCTCGGGATCGTGAAGCAGCCATAAGAGAGATTGCGAAACTATTCTTGCAGACTCAGATCCTGGTGGAAATCCAACAAGGCTGATATTTAACTGACAAGAAGACGGAGATGTTGTACGTTCGCTCTCATTTTAGCATATCGGGCTAGCAAACTCTCACCCAACTTGATATTGGCAATTCCTTTTTATTACCATTCGCTCAGCTGAAGCACGGACCGTGGTGTCATCTTAGACTCATCACCAAGAATATCAATCGGGTGTTTATCAGCTTATCAAAGCTTCTTTTGGCTGCTCCCATAAGGACCATTGGGGCAGTTCGACGTACCCGTTGACATAAAATCTACCACGAGATTGGTCCACGCTTTGTTACAATCTAGCCTGGATATCCTTGACTTCCGTGCTTTAGGGCCTTCCAGAGAGCATTGCACCAAGTTCAGCGAGTTCCACATTGGCAGGCTCTGCCCGTCTGTCCTAAATCTCCGTCGACGAGACCATATCAAAACACAGCCTCTCTACCAAATGCATTGGCTTCCAATTAACAGAGGGCAGTTTTTTAAGATTTTCTACTCTCACTTATAGGCCATCCACTCTGTCCACCCTTCCTATATCTCTGATCTCATCAGCTGTCTTCACCACGAGAACCTTGAAATCATTCTTGCCCAGCGAAGTACATCAGCATCATCAACCAGTTCTATGGTGATAGATCTTTTTGCTTACGCAGCAGCACCAGGTGGGGGGGGCGGTGGGGGGAAAAATACTCCCTGAGACAGTAATCCCTAGCTCATCCCAGCAACTATTTTCAGTCACGTCGAAAGACATTCCTTTTCACATCAACATTTGCTCCTGGATACATAATCCTATTTTCTGATGCAGCCCAATCACTAATTATACTTCTGTGATTTTTTTTTCTTTCTTTTTCTTATTCTCTACCGTCATCCAATCCGGTTGCCTAGATGATGTTGTTCATCAGTTTGGTAGGTTTGAGTCATCTGAAATCCAGGAAACGTCAAATCTTAACCGATGTCGCTGTGGGGTACATCCACACAATCCTCACAGCTGACTCATTCAGGTTGAATCCCCATATGGTTCTTAAGTATGGGAGGCAATACTGGGAACTCTGGGTTGTCTTTCTCTTCTATCTTTTTTGGTCCAACTATATAAATGGTTTGAATTTCTCCTTAAATTTGAGTTATTATGAATTCGTGTATATTGACTGTATATCATGGTTGTTTTTAAACATTAGAATTTATCTATTTTTGTATTTGTCGTATTGATATTTTGTTATGCTCCTTTCTATGTGAAGTCGCCTAGAGGCCTCATGGCTTAGGCGCTTATATCAGATTGTTTATTATTATATTATTATTAATTCGAATTGGTATTGGTGTTTTTCGCGTGTTCGTCACCCATCTCTCTATTAGCTCCATGATATTCCTACTCCATGTAGGTTTAAGTATTGCGTGAAAAAAAAATCACATATTCATATTATGCAGAACAGACGATATTACATAATTAATAGAATTCGAGACAATCACGGTTAGTATACATGTTTGGTTCATGTGATATCTCTTCGGAATAGTCTTTGTGTTGGTTTGTTTTTCTTCTAGAAAAATTTGGGGTACGTCATTTTGAAATCCATTTGACAAAAGTTGACAAATCGTTTCCGACAAGCTTTATACCGTAGTTCGTTAAGGGTTGATATACTTCTTTTGGTAACTGGTTCCATATAATGTCTTAGATACCAAAAGCTCCCAAGTCAAACTATGAGCTGTTCCGTTGGAAAAAACAGTTAGTGTTGTCAGAATACCAAAATCCAAGAAACCTATGATTTACTTAGTTTGATTTGAAAAGTACTATCGCCTATTTTTACCTATTATATAAGTGGCGGAATAAGCAGCATATTGGGCTACTTCAGAAGGGAACCTTTGCCTTATCTTTTATGAAGGCTCTCAAAATGTGTTGTTAAGTCCTCGGCAATAGAGCATCATATTGGCTATTATGAATCCAGGAAATGGTGACGTATTTGTGATGTCACTAAAGCGCGTTGTATTTGAGAACTTTAAAAATTACTTTGCAAGCTGCATTTACTTGTGTGTTATTAATTATAAGCCCCCATATTGGAAGTTGCTTTAGTATAGTAATAGTATAACTTTTTACATTATTGTGCTGCTGTGTGTCATGATAATAGTAAACCTCCGAAAACCTTGTAATGCTAAACATGCGCAGCTTAAAGTGACAATAGTGCGTTTTTTATTTTAAATACTCTTAATGATTTTAAATATATCAAAAAGCCTTGCTGTGGAAATATAGGCTAACGAATGTATTGGCAAAATTCACGCTTTGTGGTCTGTATTAAGATACTACTATAACTAAATGACCTAATAATCTACAATCTAGAATATAAAATCAGGAAATTAGATAAACATTTCCTGAAACACCAACCCGCAGAGTGTTTTGCCAAATTATGGCCTGGTTGAAAATAAACCCACAATAAATTGATGTAATTTATTGTGCCGCATAATTTTTCCTCCGTTTTGTTGCTAATACTTGGATATACCGTGCAGATTAAAACAAACCTCGATACATTCAATATGCAATGAAAAAGCCTCTCCACCTCTTCTACTTTTTTTCAAGATTGAAAACACCCACACAGACGAACGACAAAACGTAATCAAGGATCGCTTATCCTTACATTGTTTATAGAGCATTAACGAACCTACTAAAGAATACCCATACGTAAATCTGGTCCCTATCTCTGATAAATGTTTTAAAAAATGATTAAAAGGGGTTTCCGGTTACGTTTCCTTCTTTTCTAGCCATACACGGTAGTTCTATCTATATGGATTTTTTTTCAAAAAAACCATGATAATAAAAGGACTAATGTCGTAACAAGAAAGGCGAGGAATGAGTTTGTAAGAAATGTTGAAAAATAGTTTTATAGCCGGCGATAACATCATGATCACCTGTTGTTTTTGGGCACACTATAAAGTTAGACGACTCCCAACAGCCGGTTCGAGTCCCATATTTTAATCATGCACATACGAGTGGAACTCTGGAACCACTTTATTAAGTAATCATTACATTATGGACCTAAAAACACACAGACACTGATCCTGCGTAAAAACTATAATTTTGTTTTATTATTTTCTAATGTATCTGATAACATCCTTTTTTGACCCCGATTGCCCATTATTGTAGATCCTCAAATCTTAATTGTACACAAAAATAGGAAAAATCTCGTTTGAAGTCCCGTTTTGGTAAATTTTGTTTTGAGAAATCCTCAAGGACCATCATAAATAAAGTGACAATTCTTAATTTTCAATATCTACAGATTACATTTGGGCAAAAATTAAGGATTTTAATCATTCAAAATAAACTTTGGTTGGAGTGCTTTTTTTCGGGTTAATTACCTGGTAACTAAGTCAATTTTGACATGCTAATAAAAATATGAAATTTACTTTTTGACAACCTGACCTGTAATACTATTAATAATTGGAAGATTATAGCAATGTAATTTTACTTCCAGAATTTACACTTTGTATGATAATGATGCATGATTGTGTTTTATAATTATGGGGTGTTTTTGCATTTTGGTGCGAGGACTTTCTTGTGAGAAGGTTTGTATTTTGTATATAGAGATGTGTTTTACCTAATAAATCAATGCTAAAGTGATTTTAAGGGAACATGCCCAATCGCTATAGCCTCGTTCCCAGGGATCCCCAGATTTTACCGGCAGTGGGCAAAATTTGCGTATAGAAGAAATCTTACTATTTTTCATCTCATTACCACCTGGAAATCTTAGGGCTCAAAGGATGTTTGGTTTGGATGTTATTGAGCCAAAATTTTGTGGGGCCCCTGTTGTGGTCGACCAAAATTAATTTTACACAGTACTCTATGGGATCGCAACCACGTTTTTTGAGCTCTCAACAAAAAAAACATATCAAAACGTTTAAATATCGGCGCGAAACTTTACAGGACAGGGGGGTTTTTGAGGTGAAGGCCATTCTTAAATCAAGCTGCAAACTTATAGCACCTGATATCGGCCATCCCCTTTAATATTGGCGTATTGAAACTTTTTGTAATCAACATCGGGAAAGTCTATCATTTAACTGTGACCGCATTATTTTTGTCACCAAATATTGATTGGTCTTGGTGTAATCTTTATTATTGTTTCGTTGGTGGGAATATAAATCACACCTATAACACCAATGTCAGACACGATGTCCCGTCCGGCACCATAACTTTAATATGGTATAATATATCAGTTGCTCATGGCACAATATCAAACCGTATAGTGGTTTACCAAATTAATTATTGAAGGCTAAACTCGCCTCTGAATCCCCCAAAACAAACAAAGCACCAACAAAACCCCACCCCACAAACAACAATAACCTGTTTGTCCAATGCGTTTTTTAATAAAATTACGTTCTGTTAATTCGTCCTACAGTCAGATTCATATTATGCAACGCAAGCTTGGACGATGCTTGAGGCCAGCCTTAAGAATGTTTCAAAGCAATATGTATCTCCTTTG
>JAMKCH010034217.1:0-16098 GCA_023653785.1 Ophioderma brevispina
AGGTGACGGTACCGGGCTGTGATTACTGGGGCAATCTACACGGCAGCGCGCGCAGATCCAGATCGGATCCAGATCGGATCCAGTCTCGTATCTAGTTTGGTCTTACACGGGCAAGCTCCAGATCTGCAACGGTACATTGGTGTGTACACGCTTGGTTGTATCGCTGCACTTTAAGTGCGTAACTGTTAAGGTTTACGCTAAGTATTCCTCGATCACCACGGTTACGCGTAGAATACGACACTGTACGCTTCGAAAGGTTGCCGTACTTTCGCACTCACTTTTTTTTTTTTTTTTTGTTTTTTTTTTTTTGCGCCGTGTAGAGTCCTCTATAAACGGTCTCTCGTGATATGGATCTCGGGGAAACGGACCCGATCTGGAATCTGCGCTTGCCGTGTAGATTGCCCCACTATATCACCATAATTGTCAGATTAAAGTTTATAAACCCCCCCGGGGTAGGGGCACTTGTATTCAAAGGGGTGATAGGCATCATATCACCTTTGAATACAACTCCCCCCCCCCCCCCGGTTATAAACACACAAACTATGCCAACTTGATCTTTTTTCACATTCTCTGAAGGAATATAAAAACACGATCACAAGAACAATAGCATATGGAATCAGTGATGGAATGCGCGAATTTCAAAAGCATGAGCCATGCACAATTCACGTTCCAATTGATTGAGCACCCCTTGAGACAAGGTACCCATGGTGTTAATGGTTAGCATCGAGACCTCGGAATCTCGCCGATCCGATGTTCGAATATCGGTGGAACCTTGCATTTTCTTTCTATCATACAAATACTCGGATACATGTACATATTAAAAGATTAATTTTTCCAGGTGCTTCTGGCTGTTCTTGTTTGTTTTTTTATTTTAGTTTAATGTAATGTGTTTTGGGGAGATGGGGGGGGGGGGCAGAGACACGAACTCTTAAACCGAATCACATATAAAATTGGTTTTAAAAAAACAAGTTCCAAAGGACCTAATTCAATTCTCAAGCCCCAAATTTTGGTGTTTGGGCGCCGCACGGCCCCCTTCACAAACCAAAGTTAGTTGGGTTCACCTCCCCGAATTATTCCTTGTCAAGTTGCAAAGTGCGAGCCCTACTTTTTGGCCACAAAACTCACAATTTTAGCTCCATGGCTAAAATTTGAGAATTTTTGTAGTTTTTTCAAGCGCCCAACAACCACTAATTGGGCCCAAAATTCAGTTTCCAAGGTCCATAAAATTAAAATCAGTTCCGAAGACACTTATACTTTCGCCACAAACAATCACCGTTCTCATTGTAATAAGCCCCTAAGTTGTAATACCAGACCACCCCACTGGTTGTACACCAGCTTCATCGTCGCATATTACAAGCCACACCTCTCCACCAAACCAAAGTTGAGAGCCCCCCCCCCCCCCCCGACAGTCTTCTCGAATTTTCCCACAGATGTAGGATCAGTGGATTTTAAAATACTGGGGGGACTTCCCACTACGGCTACGCAGGAGTGCCTCTGCATGTAGCATTTCCGTAATTAAAGACAGATTTTCCGTAAATTTACGGAAAAATCTGTGTTTTTGAAAAACAATAAAAAAAAAACCAAAAAACATAAAAATGTTATTTACGGAAATATTTCACAAAAAATTCTGGCAGCAAAATTTCCGGAATTTTTTTTTTCTTTTCCAAATTTTAAATTACGGAAAATTCTGTTAAAACTACACATTTTTTCCCATAATTATGAGACAAACTTTCTATACAATTACTGACTGTCAAAGTTCCGTTAATATTGACGGAAATTCTGTAAATTTACCAAAAAACAAAAACCGAAGGAAAAGTCAACTGTTAAAAATTTCCGTAAAATTTACGGAAATTTCTAACAGTGTGGGATAGACCCCCCCGACCCCCCGCCCCTTATTTTTTAGCAAACTGGCTTGTTTTTTTTTTTTATGCCGGCATCTCGCATGGCTAAAACCGCTATAGATCAAGGACTTACGCTGACAACTAACTGGGCGCCACAGATAGCACACAACACCGTTTTTTTTTTGGGGACTATATTTATTTTCTAATTAGATTTCCAGTGCTATTATGACAGATTTACACTCCCTCTCGCTCATATTCAAATTAAAGAATTCCTTAATATACTCTGAATTGTCAATTATACGATTGCATGATATTGTAAATTTTAGCCGTATTATACGGACATACAAATCCGAATAACAAAATACAATTTTAACAGGTTTGACTGTAGATTTTTACAACACCTGTATTTTAGAATGTAATGATGTAAAAAAGAAAGTCCTAAATTGATGGTCGACATGTTTACTACTAATACGGGGATGGGCGTATTATTATTTTTATTCTGGTACTCATTCCCAAACCTGTAATAACCACAAATATACATTTTCTGGTGTTTGATTGAGTTCTTTCGTACAAATACCTACTTTTTAACCATATTTTTTTTTTTTTTTAATGCTTATATAGGTAGCATTTTTTTTTACAGGAAACGCCAAGTGGTTCCTTGCCTCACATAACTCACAACGCGGGTTGTTTTTCTCACAAATCTCAACAATCATCTCAATTTTTCAAATACAATTAACTTTGATGACTTCTAAAAAACCGATACTTAGAACATAAAATAAAAACAAAACGGAAAACAAAAGGCACATGGAAATTTTAGCTTTCCAATACTGAAGTACGAGTATTTTGTATGGAAGAAAATGTGAGTATAATGCACATGCCCGGTGCACATGACACAACTAAGTTTTCATTTGGTCCCTATGGGCTAACCTTGTATTAGAAATTAACGCAAAATGGATTTGACACCCTGGCCAACAATGGCATATAGTACGTCCCCTTCACATCATTAACTACATTTCTATAAATGAATACATCATTTTCATTTTCTGTACAGGACTTTGTACCATTGGTCCACAATATGTTTTGTACTGGCAACAAAGGCCTATCTATGAAGGGCCGGGGATTGAACCCATATGCAAGGAGTCGTCATTAATGAACTATAGCACTTGACCTCTCTCAACATTCTTGGGGATAAAAGCTTGTACGACCAACCAAAGAGGTTCAATAGATAGAGAGGCAAAACGTACGTAATCTTTAGAAAATTCACCGTCTCGCATGTTTGGCCGGCCACAAAAGCAAAGGACTAGATACCATACAATAGGAAAGCAAGGGCTGCCTCGCTTCTTCCACATACTGTGGTGTGCCGCTTTGCATATACATAATCGGTAAGTGTACAAAATTAATGTAGTGTGTAGAGGTGGCAGGTTGTATATAATAGTTCCCCTGGATCATTGTGCTCAGATACTCTTTTCTTCATAATGCAAAACGCGCGCGTAGGTGAAAAGATATATTCATTGAGGCGGTTTATTTAAATCAAAGCCATGATGTGTCATTCATTTTCAGTTGTGTGGCACATCGGTAGGAAAAAGAACCACCCTAATAGCATTCCCAACATCCACACAAACTGATATTTTGGCGGATATGTTTGTATCGAATTGACCATTATGGGTGTTTACAAGCACCCAAACTGATAATATTCCGTGCAATATTCAAAATGTCAGCGCCCAGCACGGAACCCGAATGGTTTGAATGCATGCGTTCACCCCCCTGCGACCAACACATATAAATCAATAGCTTGTGAAAAGCGAGACGAATTCAAAAGTCGGGCAAGTGCCTTTGTCCTTCATCCAGGCTATGATATAAGTTGCATGAAGCATGTGCAATCGACTTTCCAAATCAGTGCTGGGCGATAGTGTTGGTTACCAAGGTCCCATGGTTTTCATGGTTAGCACTCGAGACCTTGAAGCTGCGCGATCGAGTTCGATCTCGGGGGACCTCATATTTCCTTCCCATACAAAATACTCGTACTTTACGCATTGAAAGATAATTCCATGTTGCTTCGCGGTTCCTATTTTGTTTTATTTTTTAGTGCATAATGTATCGTTTTCTCTTGAGCCATTCAAAGTAATTGTAATTTGAAAACTTGAGATGAATTGTTGAGGAATTTGTTGAGCAACGGAAAACAAAACCCGCGTTGTGAGTTATGTGAGGCAAGGAACCAACTTGGCTTGCACTGTAAACAAAAATGCTTAATTGTACAGGCATCCATTCTGCCCATAAAATATGGTAAAAAGTATGCAGTATATTGTAACGAAGAACTCAATCAAAACACCAGAAAATGTATATTTGGTGAGTTATTACAGAGTTTGGTAATGAGTACAGAATAAAAAAATATAAATATAATACGCCCATCCCGACTTAGTAAACCTGTCGACCAATGTAGACCTTCTTTTTTACATCATGTACTTATTAAATTTACAGTTTGTTGTAAAAATATACAGTCAAAACCTGTAAAATTTGTATTTTTTATCGTATTTCGTATGTCCGTATATCATGTATAATACGGTAAAATTTACAATATCGTGCAATCGTATAATTGACAATTCAGTGTATTAGTGACATTCTTTAAAATTTGAATAAGAGCGAAATAGTTCTAAATCTAGTCATAATAGGCCTGGAAATCTAATAGAAAACAATATATAGTCCCAAAGAACCGAGAAATATTAATACTTGTACTCTTTTCACCATTTGGTCAAGCAATTAGAAGTTAAAATGTAACAATGATCTACATATCCTATGGGGCATGGGGTCATTAATACTTATCATCTAATTTACAATACTAAAATGTCAAATGCAGAGCAAAATTTGTTATAGGATATGACCAGACAAACAATATGGCCCGTATTCCAGAAACTTGTTTAGCTAAACGCAATTTTAGCTTAAAATCGCCGTAATTTAAAATTGCGTTTAAGCAAAACGCGTTTAAATATTTTTAACCATTTGCTTTCTTAAACGGAAACTTTAAACACAAATAACATCGTTGCTATTTAAAGACACTAACTTGAGTGTATGAAAGGTCCTATTGTGTTTTAATGGTTGAGCGCACAAAGTGTATCATGGCTTTCCGTAGCGTTTAAGGTGCTACACGAACTGGGCGAGAATGATATGCACCATTGCTGTTGTCAACTGGACAGTGCAATGAGCCGTGCACTTCACGAAAACACACACTAAAACACTTCTTAAACTAGCCCCGTACCTAGTTTAAATTTCGACGCATTTTGACGAAGTTAAAATTACGTTTAACTTTAAACTCCTTTCTGGAATTGCGTTTACTTAAGCGATACGTTTATCTCCAGCTTAAATCGTTCGCCTTAGCTTAAAATCGCCGCTTTAACACCTGTTTGGAATACGGGCCCTTGAGGAATTGTTCGTCACAAATCGAAGAAGTACTCTGAAAAACAAATCCACCAAGATGGACTCTGTACCGTACGCACATGGGTATCTGTTTATTTTACCCCTGTAGGCCTACAAAACTGGCCCCATTTTTACATGTTCTCCATTGTTGATTTTCTAGACTTTGAGGCCCGTATTCCAAAAAGGTGTTTAGCGCGATTTTAAGCTAAACGAATGTTTATATGTGCGATAAACGCATAGTTTAAGTAAACTTAATTCCAGAAAGGAGTTTAAAGTTAAACGCAATTTTAACTCCGCCAAAACGCATCGAAATTTAAACTAGATACGGGGCTAGTTTAAGAAGTGTTTTAGTGTGTGTTTTCGCCAAGTGCACGGCTCATTGCACTGTCCAATTGACAACAGCAATGGTGCACATCATTCTCGCCCAGTTTGGAATCAACTCCCTGTTAATTTAAGGTCATTGACATACACTGACAAAGTTTTTAAACGTCAAGGCCCTTAGGTTGTCGCAGGGGGTGTTTATTTGCCCCCAAAAAAAACTTGATTAACTAACCGCGATTTTAGCTTAAAATCGCCGTAATTTAAATTTTCGTTTAAGCAAAACGCGTTTAAATATTTTTAACAATTGCTTGCTAAACAAAAGCTTTACAACACGAGGTAACATCGTCCTCATTTAAAGACGCTTAAGTTGAGTCGTCCAAAATAGTCCTTTGTGTTTTTTAAAATGTTGAGCGCAAAATTTGTATTTGTGGCTCTCCGTAGCATTTAAGGTGGTACACCAACTGGGCTAGAACGATATGCATCATTGCTGTTGTCAATTGGATAGTTTCATGTGCCGGCACCTTGACGTAAACACACATTCCAACACTTCCTTAAACTAGCCCTGTACCTAGTTTAATTTCGATTCCTTTAAGTTGAGTTAAAATTGCGGTTTTAACTTTAAAATCCTTTCTGTAATTGCGTTTACTTAGAGGCGCTACGTTTACTCCACATTTAAACGTTCGTTTAGCTTAAATTCGCGCTAAACACCTTTTTGGAATAACGGGCCAAAGTATCTAAGTTATTATATTTCTCTTTGATCCATATTGTAATGTTTAATGTTTTTTTTATAATTGTATGTATGTATAGCCTATTTTTACTTACAGGGCCCTGTTATAAGCAGTTTTTTTCTACTGAATTGGGCTCCCTGTTAAAAATATTTTGAAATACATAAAAATTAAAAAAGTTGATGTAGCACTTAAACGACTACGGAAAGCCATAATATACTTTGTGCGCTCAACCATTAAAACACATAGGGCCTTTTATACACTCGAGTTAGCGTCTTTAAATAACCACGATGTTACTCGTGTTTAAAGCCCCTGTTTAAGTAAGCAAATGGTTAAAAATATTTAAACGCGTTTTGCTTAAACGCAATTTTAAATTACGGCGATTTTTAAGCTAAAATCGCGTTTAGCTAAACAAGTTTCTGGAATACGGGCCTGAAGGTTTTGAAGGTACTCTGCCAGTATACCTGTCGACCGTTTTGTGTATCAACTTTCCCGCGCTCTCTCAATTAAAAATCAAATTGTGAAACTCATCTATTTCATCAAGCTTTTTCTGATTCACGTGGCAGGATTTAATGTTTTTTTTGATATGGTTTTTTGTTTAATTTTACTTTTTTTTAATCTTTATGTTTTTTTTTGAAATCCTTTTAACCCAATTTATTAATTACTATTATTATTATTATTATTACTACACTATTCTATGACAGGTTAGAAGTCTAGAAGTTATTGATAACACGAAAATTGTTTCTGTTGCGATTTTGAAGGGGGAAAAACAACTTCTTTGCAGATAATATCAGGAAGATAAAAGCATGACCAACACACTAATCAATAGGCATATGAAAAGCGCGAATTTCAAAAGTACGGGCAATTGCCTGTGTCTTCATCCGGTATATAAGTTGCTGAGGAAATGCCGAATTGACTTTTCAAAATGAGTTGTTATTTTGAGCTCCTTCAAAACGTCAAGGTCCATGGTCTGTAAGTGGTTAGCACTCGAGACTTCTGAATCTCGGTCCCATGGGGTAATGGTTAGACTCGAGACTCTGAATCTCGCGATCAGAGTTCGAATCTCGGTAGTAGGACCTTTAATATTACTTCCCATATCTAATAGTCGTACGTTACATATTGGAAATATAATTTCCATGTACTTATTGTTCTCTTTTGTTTTAATTTATGTCTATTAAATATATGCATTTATCTGTAGAGTCATAAACAGGTTTTATACGCATTGAAAACTTGAAATTGAATGGAGAGGATTTTGTTGAGAGAAAAAACAAACCGCGTTTCATGAGTGAGGTAGCCAAAGTGAACCAACTTGCCGTGCACTGAAAAAAACTAAAGTTACGGGCATCCATTCTGCCCTCAAAAATATGTAAAAAGTACAGTATATTGTAAGAAGAATTTAATTCAAAACATAGACAATGTATATATGGTGAGTTATTACAGAGTTGGGGAATGAGTAACAGAAATAAAAAAAAGTACGCCCATCCCGACTAAGTAAACCTGAGGCTGTCGACCAATGTAGCATTCTTTTTTATATACATTCTGTATCTATAAAGTCTTACCGTTGTTGTAAAAATATTTGCAGTTAAAAGCTGTAAAAACTTGTATTGATCGTATTTTGTAGGTCTGTTAATACGGTTTAAAAATTTGAATGTTTTTACTCTAAAATCTATCATATTAATCGTATTATACCCGGGCTACCTCATACTATGACCTACACGAAAAACAGTTTATGATGGCACTGTCGGCCGCGTAGCTAACAGCGACTCATGGGATCGCAATCAAGATCTACTCACAGAGCGGTAAAATTGACACACGGGTCCACTGTTGTTGATATGCCATACACCAAAACATGTTCGAAACGATCCCCCAAGGATACTACACAAAATGTATAGTTTGGCATCTCTGCAACTTACCATTATGGAGTTATTCGGCTGAACACCGTTATTGTAGGTCACCCAAGCGTTACAAATTTGGCTCCTACAGGGGTCAAATACTAAACCCACATGCCTCAATTTCAGTGGAAATGGTCCTATATTATTTGTAAAGTAATCACAAGTAAAAATAAGGTATAGTTGGGACAACTGCTACCCAAGCTATAGTTACAAAGTTACACCCAAAATCACAACCCCAGCCCCTTATAGGGGTATAAGGGCAGGTCCCCAGTACTAATGAGGTGCGTAAACCTCACTTCGGTTAACTTCAGATCCACATTGAGAAAGATGGTCCACAAATATTCCACTTATTTTACACACGTAAATAACATACCAAAAACCAATCATGAGACCACACTTTCCAAGTGAAATCTGTAGCATGTTTTTATATGGGCACCCCCTTGTAGAAAGCTAAATTTAACCTTTGACCTACAATAACGGTTTTCAGCTCTATAAATCCTTAATGGTAATTCAGGACAGGGGATAGCATAAACTATACAGTTTTTTTTGAGTAACCTTATTCGCCATAATAATACGAACACTTGTGGTATGCAATTACGACAACATGGGACCAACTTTGATTTGACACCCTGTATAATCTTTTGCGAGCCCATAGCTCGGTTTAAGCCTACCCCACTAACGGATGGCCATCATATTTCATGTTTGTGTATGTCATATATGAGCGCGCTTAGTCCAAGGTTATAAATGCCTCTTTGCCCACCCCCCCCACCGGTCGGTACCGACAACAAAATGGCCTGGCCACACACACTATAATAAGATACCAACGATTCAGTGTGCAATCTTACTTTATCAAGTTAAACATTAATGCCGCAGTTATGGGACAATAGTGTTTTCTCAGCTCCAGCAGATGACTATAAAAATCTAAGAAATTGTTGAACTGTCTTAAAAAAATGGACCTTTGATTTATAGAAGTGCTTTTTCGTTATCCACATTTCCTGCAGCCAACACACCAAAACAGCTATTTAGATAGTGATCAAAAGTGGCATAGATACTTATTTCCGATCACAAAAATATATAAACTTTCAATCACATTACATCTTAGTTCAATGGGAGATGTGAAAAAACTTGGTCAAAAATGTTACTACGTTATCTGCATTTAATTACGTTGAATGCGTTTTATTAACATCATCGACTATAATTTGGCCATAGAGTGATAGGGTGTCAATTAAATGTATCTTTAGAATTTAAATTAGTAAAAGGGTATTTTAATATTTTGTTTATATAAAGTCTATTTTCAGGCACCCGGAAATTCAATACTCAATGACGTAACGTAATAAACATAAAACAAAATTGGAGAATATTTGTTTGAGTTAAATTAGCTTTACCTAAACTTTAACTTCTATAAATAAAAAAATGGTCCCAACACACCTCTCTGATAATGTTATCAGTTGGTACATTTTGTTGATTTAAAAATTTGATACGTAATAAAACCTACTGTGCTGTACAAAATGTTGTGGGCATACTGTGCAGAAACACGTAAGAAGTGTTGTTTGACAAATATTATTTTTCCCGGACACGTAATAGGATTGAATACTTAAATATTTAAAAAAAGAATAATATACACATTGACTGAACGACAATTTCACCTAGTTGGGGGGTGATCTACCTCACCAAAATGCACCCGTTTTCCATGACAAATGAAACATCGACCCACGCATCTAATTAATTGGGCTGTATTTTGATATTATGGAATGTATGTTTTGGGACCATACCACAAATATCTGAACCAAATATATAGATATGGATACCACAAACTCATTTAAATGTCTATATTATAGGAAAATTCAAGATCACTTGTGCCACCCAAGGCTCATTTATTTTGTGTTGAAAGTATTTCTGACTTTGAGATACGAGGACGTCATAACAAAAGATCTTTTCATGTGCTTTCTTGTTCGTTTTGTTTTGTTTTTGAAGTTTGATGTATTGTTTTAGCTTTATAAGGCATTAAACGTTAATCGCATTTGGCACAGTTATATGAATTTGTAGAAAAAAAACACTAAACCTTTTTTTGTGTTCATGAGAGAAAGCGAGACTTGTCATGAACCTAACATGGCGTGACTGTAAAAAAACTTGATTTTCAAAAAACCCTGAAAATCAAAATTGACAAATAAAAAAAATAATGGACCCTTTGTAACACCCAAAATGCCTCCTCCCCCGAGCAGTGATTAAGATCGCAAATAGCAATTTGATTGGTAAGTCAATTTCAAATGCCCAATGGGAAAGATGACACCGGGGTAAAGGAGATATAGTCCGCCCTGGAACAGAGTCCGGCGGGATCCAATTCCAGTCTTTTCTATTACTGTCCGTTAAAATTTGGAGTTAAGTTAACATTAATTTTAATTGGATTGAGGTGATGATTGCAGCATTGAAGTGCTCGATATATCGGCACTTTAGGCCAAGAGAAAAAAAAAACAAGTTTGTATAAGAAGACCGGGCGCCCATTATGTTACAAATTGGTTTTGACCGAAGATTTCTTTTTTTCTAGGTTTTTTACTACTTTAATTTTGTTTGGTAAACAACATCGAGACCCACGCAAAAAAAAAAATGAAATTTGGCCGCGACAAAAAAAGCGGCACCCGCCCGACAAAATTGAGTGAAAAAAAAGTGGGCCACACAAAACTGCCATTAAAAAAAAGAAAACGCAATTTCGCATTAGCCTTTCTAAAACAAAAAACAAAAACAAAACAAACCTATTTGCGCCACACATAGCACTTTTCACATGTCTTCTGAGACACAACTTGTTTTTTTTTTGGCCTTATCATGATATTTACTTAAGATTATTGAAGGAATGTCGCTGGGACCGAGTCTGCCGCCAGGGTGAAACGCACGTTAGACAAGTAACCCTACTAAGTCCCAACAAGACGAAGTCGTGTCCTGCCCTGGTATGAAGCGACCATTTCAGATATACAAACTAGAGGGCTCTCTTGCAACAGTGTTTAGAAGGTCAGACAGGGGACGATGGCGGCCAGCCTCTTTCAATAGAGCAACTAACCAAACTACATATTCGCGATCCACGCATTCGTCGGCTCGTCCCCCGAGTTAACCTCAAAGAAATTGAGATTTTTTATCATCAGACCGTTGACCCATGTATAGTAGTGTGCTTAAAAAAGCTTACGTTCAAATTCGTCTACTCTAGAAGAAATTCAGAATTTCGTATTTTCTTTCCGTTAAAGCGGTACTGGCACATTTTCACAAAATATGAAATTTCTTCAATTTGCTCTCAAATGATAGTCTAGGCCATTGGAAGAACAGAGATATATTTTACACATAAAAATAACATACCCCAAAACAGATAGGGACATTGATATGAGGATAAAGACATCCAGGTAATTTGTAGGCCAACTTTTAAGTTTTCCATAACTTTAATCAACAAATGCGTATATTACATGAATATCTTTGACTCGTACGCACTGGTATTTAAACCACAAAGGTTATAGACCGATCAAACAGTGTGCATAGCGTGGGAAACATGCATACAGCGTGTGTGTTCTTGTGTTAAACGCCATTTTCGTCGTCTGCTGAATTTAACGTCGCCGGCGACGTTAAATTATAAACTCGTTCTGTTTACCCATAAGGAAGCTGATTTGGTCTTAATCATTTCGAGTGAGGGCTTTTGTATATAAAAGCCTTACAACCATGCAAAAATATCGATTTTGAAAATCTTGAGGGCGCACTATTTTTCAAATGTGCCAGTGTCTCTTTAACAGACAGAAATTACAACACAGTGGCCTATGAACCAATTCGCTCATATCATCAAACGCGGTAACATTAGAATCAACTGAAATTTTGGAAATACCAAATACCCTTTTCTTGAGGATATCTAATGAATCATAAACCGCAAAAATAGCTACTAGGATCACGAAATGCACCTTAAACAGATTTGCTACCCACTGCATCCTTATATCTGAAGCTATCTGAAGTTGTTAACCACCCATCTCTAATACCCATGTCATTAACTTGGCTACCCTTCTATATAAACCTGTGCTAAGGATACCTGCCCGGGCGAGTCATGAATAGTTCCCTATCAGGGTTTGATTTTTGAAGAAAAGGACCAAAATGGCATGACTAGGGGGAAATAACTTATTAGTGCAAAACATGTGGAGTTTTCGCGAAACCCCAGAAGCTGAAGAAAAATTTGTTCTTTAACGAATTTATTTGAGCCATTCTGACAGCGTCCGTTTTTCACACTTGTTTTGCATGCTTATTTATATATACCTGAATTGACCACTGAAAATATATTTGCAACGAAATATGTATCCCTAGATCTAGGGCTCGCTTCTTCAGGGAAAAGTATCAACTGGCTGCGAAGCAGCGAAGCCCCTAGGAAATTACAGAGTGACTCTTGGCCATCCAAGAGGCAAACATAACATCTTACACTAACTATATAGTCAAATGTGGGAACCAAAAGAATATTTGCTCATTATGCTGAGCATGTTTGTCTGAGTAAGTGACTGTGCTATGGTTAATGTTATCTAACATAACTATAATGCATTTATAGTCAGTTGAAACATCGACCTTAGATTTTGCACACATTAGGAAGCATTTGAAAAGAACAAGGTCATAATTAAGCTCACACAGAACAACTTGAAGTGGCAGTGTAAGGTAGGACTTCCAGGTAATGGGCATTAAAAACAGCTTGACCAAACACATTTAATTAGTTTTTCATAACCCCAGCAGGGAGGTACTTGATGAGTCCCAAGACAACCCATTTCAAAATCAAAGCTAATTCCATAACTCGCGAGAGCGCCGCTGGGGAAGCCTTCGGTCAGTGTTTGAGACGGTATTCGGGGAGGTACAGCCAGTACTACGAAATATGTAGCGCATTACACACCATTTTTGGTCCAATGGCTGATTGGCTAATGATTACGCTGCCATAGGAAATCGTCATATCACTTCGCTTCATCTAGATGGACCAGGGCCAAGCGAACAACCCTATCAGCATTTTGTATCAGGATCCTAAATAAATTCGGGGGATAGGACACTCGATCAAGTAAGGAGGGCATACTGCATGAATCTGTAGCTTATAGTTCGTCAGTCGTACGTGGCGTGTGACGCACGCATTCACGATTACGCCATACTGCATAAATAAGTAGGTTAAGCTTATCGAAAATGGTGGCGCTATTACTATCGATATCGAAATCGTCTATGGCCATTTCTACACAGTGTCACCGGCCTGTTCTTTGTATTATCGCCCATAAACGCTTTCAATTGTCGCGGGGTCGATGAGGAAATTGAACATAAGTATCTTGCCTAAGAACATAAACACATGGGCCACGGCAGGAACGAACTCACGGTTTTTAATTCACGAGTCTGCGCTTTTCCACTGGACCAAATGCTCTCTTATTCTTATACAAATTGTCAAAAAGGAGCGACCTTCACGATACAGAGGGGCTGAAAATGATACCCCTCCCGGCCGCACATCCCCCATACTTCCTTTTTCCACTAAGACACCCTCCCCCCATGGATTAAGCGCGAATTTCACAAGCTTGGTGCAATTTACTTTATTCTTCGTTGCTGGACATCTCTATATAGTAGCAGGGCAATTTCATATTATTGAGTGTGCACTCAACACAGACGAAGAAAGATTGAAAAGTCAATCTTTACGAGGGACATTTCATCTTTTGGAGTAAATACTCCATGATCAAAGAGAGAAAGATGCTTGCATAAGGACATTGGGTACGCATACGGCGAAGTAACCGACTCCTGCGCATTTAATATTGCCTAATTATAACTTTAAATACTCTGGGTTCATGTCAAGGCAAAGGACACATCGATGAAAATGAATAAATGTCATCACAATTTCTTTTCCTAAATATCAGTGACAGTAGATTACATCCCCATGCCGGCATTGACGGCGAGCAAATAATAGCACTGTGGATATGCAGTAAATCCGCTCGGTATGCAGAAGAGGATAACGCACTACAAATTACCTTTCAACTGTATTGGAAATAACAATGGCTCTGTACTTCCAGTAAAAAGGATTTCGGTACTCATCACCAGATTAAGATTGAGCTATTTTTTAAGGACGCAAAGCACAAGATACTCGTCCGCTTTCCCGAATAAAAAATCTTAGGCTTCTACTGTGAGTTCATAAACTTTGCCCATTAATTTCATCATTTTTCCAAAAAGGAAATAAAGATGAACAAAAACATGAAAGAAAGTTGTTTGGCAGACTGTGACCTACACATCTTGTGGCAGAAACACAACTTAACTTACAATATACTTGTACGTAACCCCCCATTTCTTTTTGAATTTACGTGTTGTAGCAGAGGTCTCTAGACCCCCTTTTTTGTATTTTTCTAAATACCTACCTAGTGCGATCAAATTGAATAGAAAATTTATATCCGCAATAGTTATTGATCTGGTTCTGCACAACAATGTTAGTTCACATCTTACCAAGCAACCTATCCAAACCGTGAGTTTTGTTCACATTAAGTTTTCTTTTTTCAATAAATGAGAATATACATCAAAATTGAACTCACAGTATAACTCAAGTTTTTATTTTTATCGCGAACGAGCCAGCTCAATCCAACTGGATAGACGTTTCATATGAAGTCCCAAGTATGCAAAAAAGTTTGGCCATTGATCCGTCCCCTGGCCCGCTACTGCACAACATCATACCGTGCATGACGGAATCCAAACGGCAATGCTTCATTTTGCGTACTTGAGACTTCTATTTAAAACGTCTACCGCAAAACTAGGCGGGTACCACTTCTATAACTAGGGTTGGGCATAAATGGATATTTTTTTCTAATTTCTCTTATCAAAACAATTGGATTCGCAGGCCATTTTGGTTGCTAAAACAGAAATCAGGAAAGCTTTGTGGCCTATAGGAATTTTTAGGTCGGTAATATGACTTTAAATTTTGTACATGAAATCAATAGGATATTTTCCTATTCAGAAAACCAAAAAACGACTAGCTTAGTCCTTGTTTTGCTAGAAATTCCTCAAAAGGTGCAATATAATAGCAGCTAAACACGTTTTTCAGAAAAATGAAACAAAGTCATTCTTCAGGGCAGAAAAACTATTTTTTACAAATCATTTAATTGAGTGTGCAAGGCAATACACGAATAACCACAAAACTGACCCGATCTTTAGGTACCTGGATTTGAAAGACAGTGTATTGTTGTAATGTCAAGCCTTTATAACATGTCAATAACTGCCAATTGTCTGGAGTGTTTTCATACCCACAAGTGATCTATTATTAACCTAACAACAGACTATTTGCAAGAGACTTGTACGATTGTGCTATGAAGGTCATTGTAATGTGGTAAGGTCAAGCCTGTCCAACCAGTTACTAACATGCCAATGCCATTCCAGTGTGTTTTCATTCCGAACGGTGATGCTATTATTAATAACGACAAAAACATGAAAGAAGGGCCACTCTTGTAAGTAAAGAGTTGTTTTAGTGCTAGATAATTCATAACCATGATAGTGGAATGATTGCAGTGCTTATGAGTCGCTACTCTTCCCCTCTGCAAGTGAAGAACATTTTTCTCTTTATTTTAGGCAATCGTGCACTTCTTTACTTTGGAAACGGTTTTTATATTTAGGAACATAATTACCTATGCTTATTTAGTAATAATAAATGTCAGATGTTTGTTTTGTGTCAGATTTTGGCAAGTGAATAATTTAACCACCAAATCCCATTGACTTCATGTACAAATCACTTTAAAGGTCATTTTTGACCAACCTAAAAATTCATCTTAGGGGCTAAAAAGCTTCCCGGATTTGTTTTCAGCAACCAAAATGGCCTAAGAAGCCACTCGTTTTTGAAAAAAAGATCGTCACTGCCCCCCCCCTACTATACACCTGACATCTATTCCAACTGCATGGACCAGTAACAAA
>JAMKCH010034218.1:0-21224 GCA_023653785.1 Ophioderma brevispina
GTATGTTCCAATGCCCGACAACGAAATATGGCGCGTTTAATGCAGGGCGCAGTAGGGCGTAATCGTGCGTAAGTTTAATGTATGAACGCTTGTATCAAGTGCTCTGTGCTTACGCCGTCCCAGAATTAACGAATACGATATAGCTCCGAATATTTATTATTTTATTTATTTATTTAAATATCGGCTAGAACATCAAAATTGAGTACACTATACAAACATATCAAGGAAAAGAAATATAAAAATTAACATTAAAAATTGCCTCAGTGAGCTAGCCAGGAGGGAAAATCAGGAGCCAGGAAACGCTGTCATCCCAAAGGACTGGATCCTCCGACTACTGCGCAAAGAAACAACACCAATTGATAAAAATACAAAATATTTGAATATGCACTCAATTTTCATTTAAGAAACAAGAAATCAGACAGCCATATTTCATTGAACAAGAAAAACCAACATGTCCAATAACCCATTACCCACAAACCACCAAAAACTCAGACCAGATGCAACACCAACCAACCCACCCTAAACTAACTAAATAACCCTAAACACCCACCCTCACAAAAAAGCAGACATGTTGGGAAATGCAAGGATAGATATTGGCGAAACCTTTTTTCTTCGGCGCTTATCATTTACACTGCTACAAGGTGATGGAAAGAATTTTAGTATTCTGCCAACAGGTACACGAATTCTGCAACGTTAACGGAATTAAACCGCATGTTAAAGGTGCCGAATTTACAAAACGTCATCCTGACTCACCGTCCGTTCCTTTGTTAATTATAATGAGAGCACTAATCTTGCTATGACAGCATGTTACATGGTTGTTACTCGCTTCTCCACTTCATTGATCCGCACTAGGTGGGACGTTTTTAAAGTTTACACGTTTACACGAACGCAAGTGTCCTAACTTTAGATAGGAAAACATTCACTACACGTTTACCGTCAGCAAACCCTACTAAAATTGTTTTCAGTAGTATTTAAGTGCTACAGTCAAATTTTTAACACCCCCAACACAAATTACCCCGCCGTCAGTGAAAAGTAAAGTTAACAGTTAAAATGCTGCTCTAGAAATGGGTTTTCGACTTTTACGGACAACAGAAATCCCCCAGTGTACCAAGTTCTTGTGCGTGAGTGGGTGCTTCCATAATCACAGCATATTAAACACGGCCACAATTACGCGGGTGCTTCAATGACAGAGGGATCTACAAAAAAAGGTGGTTAAAAATGGATCGCTTTAATGGCAGCTTCCACGGTGGTTCGTCGTTTGGGATCTTTGGATATTCAAAGCTGCTTTATTTTGATAAAAAACATACAGGAGGTAAGTACAAACAACATTTATGGTCCAAGTGATATTTAAGATTGAATGCAAAGCCGGGGTAACCCGATTACGAAAGACTTATGGTCCCGTTGGCAAAGTGATTGCAGTGCGTGACGTGCAAAATTCGGCAGTCATTAACTTGTTATGATCGTTTAAACGTTTTAACGAACGGAAGTAAAAGACCCTTAAACGGAGGTAGGAAATAAACAGTATCTCCCAGCTCTAATCCGCACACACAGAACACGCGACACAATCAATAGTAACGATATCCATTAGGCCTACCCGGTATAACTTTACAATAATAAAGGTTGATCTATGGTATAAATGTATGCCTTTATAGGCCTATGCATTTATAAATCTTAGTTTGTTTGAGAAAGTCACTCTCATTTCCTTTTTCTCTCCAGGTTCTTCCTCCCAGTTGTCAATCTTTATATTGATTGGTGTTTTCTATCATTAGAATATTAAAGTTGCATACGCATTTTTATTAAATAGGGGGGACACCAACATAACAACGGCATTTCATATTCTATATATACTACTATGTTTTTTTAACGATTCCTACCCGAATTTCGAATTTGTTTTAAGTCCGAAGGCGTATTTGTTGACAACAAAGACGAAGGATATCTTTTTCTGTATGTTATGTAGGCCTACAAAACTTTTGATCATTTTAACTAGCTATCTTTAGCTTAATGATGTACTTTTTAATAGTAATATGTTTATCTCAATGTAGCCTATAAATATAGACGCTTTTCAGAAGCTGTCAGTGCTTTCTGCTCTCTAATTCTTAAAGGTGGCAACGAGAGCTTTCACACATCAGGTGCCCTAAAAAATTGAAATTACTGGTTTTGCCCTGATGTAAAGCTTCCATAAACATATCCCATCTGAAAGGATTAAGCTGAAATATTTCTTTCATACAAAAATTGTGCAATTTCTAATAATTTGTATAGGAGCTAAATACGAAATTCAGCCTATATTTTTATTGAAAATAAGCAAACCAAAATCCCCTTTTTTCCCTCTCTTTTTAATACATTTCTGTGCCAATACAGGTAAGAAATGTATTGAGTTGTCTAATCTAAAATGAAATTATTATTATGACCCAATATTTGGGTGGCCTCAAAATCTCTCGTGCACCTTCAAGATTAAAATCAATCCAGTTCAGTTGGCCGAATTGCTATCAGGGGACAAACGCAAAGTTTAAAAAATCAAATAACATTTGAAAATATCAATGCGATAATACAGTATATTAAATTTAATCAAAACCAAATTTGTCCCTCCATTTCAATCTAGAAATTTACGATTGGGAGACGCAGTGCTCTTTCATGTCGAAGAATTACCTTTTAAAAAACGAATAAATAAATAAATAAATAAATGATTGTATTATGGAAATAATTGAAACACAAGTTGGAACGACATTACTTTTTTCCTCGGTTTTTTATTTTTATCCATGCTGCTAATTATAATCTATATTTTACCTTACCCCTTTTCCTAAGGTAATTTGTTACGTTTTAAAGACACCCGGTCAGGGGAGGAGAGAGAGCGTAAAAACGAGCTTATTTGATGCTAGCCCCGAGGTTGCTCTGGCTTTTTTTTCTTCCACTACAATAGCCCCTACTAGTAGGTACGGACGACGTGCAAACGCTACGGAACGAGCAATTGATGCCTGACTCACGTCTTCCTTTCAACATCGCGGCACCCCCCGCCGCGGCCGCTTGCTTGAACTCGTCCAGAACTATTGATTGGTATCGATTATAACGGTCAATTCACCAAGTTGGCAATCTATAACTCTACACGCCTCGTATCTTCAATTGATTACTTGTTAGCACTTGTCAATTTTCATCCGGCCCTGGGGGTCCCCGGACTCGTGGGGTATATGCCGGGACATAGCCTGGCATGTCCAAAACGTATTGCCCCGCAAGCCGGGATGTTTGCCGGGACAATGGGCGGAATGTTCGTTAGCTTGTCCCCGCCCTGCCGGACAATCATTGATGATACATGTAGCTGGGACTTAAGCCGGGTGGTACAAAAATTTTCCCGGCTCCGCCGGGCACATAAACAGGGACTTTAACACAACTCATGTGTCACACCATATACAACCAGGCTATCAGTGCGCAGTGTCCGCCCCTTCAATCTGCTGTTTTAAATCAAACCATTTTATATAGCTACACCACCATTTGCAGCCGTCTCTTCCAATGTCGTGAACGGCAAGCTATACAAGTACACACACGCACGGTCGAGATTCGCTATCGAGGATGATATTTCCAACGTAAATCGCCAGAAACCATCAAAAAAAATCAAACAGGAAAATGTTAAAAAATAATCTCACTGATCACAAGAAATTACTATAATCATATTCATATTTCTGGACACGAACGACCAAAATACTGCGTATGTGCGTATCCTTACCTCGGAAGCGTTACTTTCCAATGCCCTTTGCACACGGCAATAATGCGCGGTTTAAATGCAGGGCGTTGCAGTAGGGGCTAGTCGTGCGTAATTGAATGCTGAACGCTTGTAATCAGGCTCTCTGGGTGCGTACGCCGTGGTCCCATAATTAAAGATACGATTATAGAAGTTTGTCTGATTCATTTAATTCGTAAAATCACCGTAGGTAGGTGAAAGCTATTGATATTTCTTGCTAAATGCCAGGAATAGTGTAATTTCAAGTTGCATAAAACACGGGCATTTTAATATGAAAATGAAAATATATTGAAGAATCGCTATGGAACAATAATGCCTGTAAATATATTTGTTATCGTTATCAAAAAACTTCCATCGAACTGCCGCTTGTTCCGATATAAATCAAAATTAAATGTACGTGATTTCCTAACCTTGTTTTTTTGCAGTGTTATTTCCCATTCAAATTTTCCATTTTAATCGGGAGCATTGCACATAATTTTTGAACCGCCGGCGCTGTTCATCCAAGAGTACAGCCTGTCCCTGCTCCTGCGTAATGTCAACGCTCAATTTTACCCGCAAGCGCGCCGAGCTCGGGGGGTCCCCCGGCCAGGGCGCTAACATTATAGAACATGGGAAATTGAAGATTGCTTCATACATCTAAAAAGGATAACAATATCTATTTTAAGTAATAAAGAATTGCACCTAATTTGGGCTTTTTTATTTGGAAATGGTGAGAATGTTTAAGTAAAATTGTAAAGCCATTTAATATTTGAGGTAGTGGTTTGGTTGGCGTTGCCTTGGCAATAAGATCTTGGAATGGTTTATGACTTTTTTGTTCAAGCTAAACCACAATGTTTTCAAATCAAATATTACTAAGCGTGTCTTTAAATGTGAAGAATTGTACGCTTTACCCACATTTACTGTTTTTTCATAATTTGGTACCAGTATTATTACAACTTTTAATGAAAATAATAAAGGCACAGAAATCTTCGTCTCTCACGAAACTGACATGGAAAATTCAACTCAATTTAGATACGCATGCAGACTGAGGTAGTATGATTTATATAGACTAGAACCTTTTTGTCTCATAGCCGGTACCAAGCCGGGATGGTACAGAGTTTGGGTTTAAAGTAGTGCCCCTCCCCCATTGGCCAGAATATACGGGGATTGTTCCACAAAGAAAACCACCGACGCCCTGCGTCGTAGGGCCGTGTGACATATCGGGGGAGTGTACAACAAATTTACGCCTCGGCTACCCGGGATTTCGTGCTACTTTAGCGTGGGGACAAAAGGCGGGGGTGTCACGACAGCAACATGTCCATTCCCGGTCTAGTCCCCCTAGTATTCCCGAGGGACCCCCCCAGGGCCCGGGATTGAAATTGACAAGTGCATTATAATTAGTTCCCGGAATGCAACTTCTAAATATACGACAAACCGACGCAATTCTTTAATCGGAATGGACGTTTTCGTTTATTTGCCCGCTCATGTTAGGTTTGCAGAAGAATGTACTTAAAAACGTGTAGCACAGCAAATTTACTGATTCCTAAACCATACAACTCAGATAAAATTACTCACGCAAGTTGTTGCGCTAAACGGTCCTTGATAATAGCACAGGGTCTCAACAGTGTATTTGCAAAAAAGGCTTAGAATAAACAAAATATACATCTACAATTTGCTTTTCACATGTTGAGTAATGGTCTATTAATTGGCGCTGGGCGTCACTGGGATGTGGAACTATACATTAATAGTGTGGAAGGATTCCTTCCCCTGAATTTTGTATCTCGAGATAATCATTAATGAACTTTATTCATCTCTATTTATGAAATAAAGACCTCTGAGATAAGTGGTGGTGGCCTTGGTTTTACGAGGCGGAGGATGATATTAACAAATTTTTATTAGCTCCGAAAAACGTCGAATATTTGCGAAACCTTTTTGCTTCGGACCCTATTCCTTTTACCACACAGTGCACTGCTACAGGTTATTTTATACGGAAGTGCTTTCTCCCGTGATGCGAGTACGCCCAATTAACAACGGTCATGCACGGTAAGTTCCTTTTACAATTATAATAGCAAACAAAAGGACTGTTATCATAAGTTAAAGAAAGGTGAGTCAGGATGAACGTTTTTTGTCGTAATTAATGGGTGGAGAATACTAAAGTCATCTCCATGGTGATTGTTGTGTATGGGAAGTTCTTCTATAAACCAACCGGATGCGAGTACGGCCCACATAAAAAGTGCATCACTGTAGACAAATTTGCCTTTTACACTAACCATTACAGTGACAATCACAATCATGATGTCAAATGAGACAGGTGTCAAATTCGGCCATTCGCCGTTTCAATGCGTTTGCCATGATGGTCGATTGGCTGTAATCCCTCAGTCTATGATTGAATGAGGCACATAAATTGTATCGTCAATGATTATCGTCTCAGTATGGTAAAGTTTGAACAATTATCCAGACGCCTAAATAATCCAAATACAAAAGCGGCTTTTTGCCTTTGACATTGCCAGATTTTTCAATCGTGACACAATAACATTAGGGAAGAGCAAATCGATATACATGGAGAGTTAAATTGTAATGATGGGCAAATCGATTGTTTATACGTAGTTAATTGGCTGAAATATGGATTTTCGCAAAATCATTGGATAACATTTTGAATATATGGTTTTGAGATCCAATTCACAACACAAGGAAAAACGCAATGTTTTGCGTTCGCTACTGTTTCCATGGTTACTAATCATATGTACTCACCGGTGGTCGGGAGGGCAAAAGGTGGCCCCCAGCCAAAAATAAGAACCTACAACAGAAAAGGAAGAGAGATAGAGATCCACTGACACTACCTTGGCAAACACTGGGGATGTTAAAATTTTTACACCGAGTCTGTTGTCAATCTTGTTGGTGTGTAGATTTTCTGGTGTTGAAATTTATTGATTTAAAACACCACTCGGTGTTGCTAGGCTGCAAAATTTTATCATGGATGTTAGTGTTTCTGTTTACGATTTTTAGCTAGGCAGCCGGTTATAATAGACGCATCAAAATAACTAAATCCAAGTATTTTCTACTAAAGATATCACCTATTATACACATTAACCCCAAGTGTTGGTTTTATTACACCAGAGGGAGTTGGTCCCGTATTGACTCCAGAGAGTGTTAAAGTACACCAGTATTCAATTTGGCACCCGGCCAGTGTTAAACAACGATTAACACATCATACCATGTGTGGTGTAAAATTATCACCAAGGCGTTGTCATAAATCCATACATTGTAACACCACAATTGGTGTTAATATAATCATAACATGTGTGTCATCAACACCATGGGGGTGTCCCGTATCGACTCCAGGATTGTGTTAAATTAACACCCATGGTTTTAAAGTAACACTCCAGTTTATGCAGTGTAGAGACTGATAAGAGATAGAGATAGAAGATAGAGAGAGAGGGGAGAGTGAGAGAGAGGTAGAGAGGAGAGAGGAGAGAGGAGGGGGAGGGGGAAGGGGAAGGCGGGAGGGAAAGGGAAGGAAAAGAGGGCCAGGGAAACGAAGAAAGAGAAAAGTGAAAGAGAAGAAACTCAACTTGAAAAAAACGGTCAACGTAAAAAAGCAAGAAAATGGCAAAATAACAGTTTGTACCAGTGCATGCATACGGATCTGGGGGGGAGGGGGTCGTCCCCATCCCTAGTCTACCCCGGCAAAAAATCGAAATACAAAGAGGAAAAAGAAAAAATGGGAACAAGAAAACCCAACCCCACCCACCCCCCAAAAAAAAATTAAATAAAAATTTAAAAAAAAATTAAGTGATGTCACATAAATTTACCGAATAACCGGCATTTTTACAGAGAAATGGTAGTCAATTCTTCGTGAAAATAAACTTCCAGCAATCATGCCCGCATTTGAAAATTGTTTCATAATAGCTACACTGTAGGAAAATTTCGAAATTAAAGCGGAACTGGCCACATTTCACCAAATTTTAAATTTCTTCAATTTATTTGCTCTCAAATGATAGTCTAGGCCATCTGGAAGAACAGAGGATATATTTGTAACATAAAAAAAACTACCCCAAAACAATAGGGACATGACATGAGGATAAGACATCAGGTAATTTGTAGGCCAACTTTTAAGTTTTCCAAACTTATCAACAAAATGTGTATTATAATGAATATTTTGGCACTCGTACTCCAATGATACTAAAAACCACAAAGGTTATAGACGATCAAACAGTGTGCATAGGTGGGAAACATTCATACGGCGGGCGGGTATTGGCGGTTAACGCCATTGTTCGTCGTCTGCGGAACTGCTACATTATAAATCGTTCTGTTACCCCTAAGGAGCTGATTTGGTCTAATCATTCGGGATGAGGCTTTTGTAATAACAGCCTTACAACCATGCAAAAATACGATTTGAAAAATCTGAGGGCGAACTATTTTTCAATGTGCCAGTGTCTCTTTAAGAAAACATATTTTCCTTAAGCAATAACAGCACATTTGGGGGAAGACGCCCACCAATTTTCCGGATATTTTGAGATTTTTGGCACAGTTGCATTGGAAAATGGCTAAACATGTGATGCTAGAGCTTAACATTCCTATGTGTCAGGAGCCGGCAAATAATGAATTTTGTATTAGAATATTAATATCGGAGATCTCCATAATAATTCAACGGCTGCTGGAAACGTCTTCAATATGAATAGCCGGGAAATTGTGCCCATTACGTGTCTATTCTTATCCTACTTGTTCCGTCGGTTCAAGTTGAGTCATGTTAGAGGTCATTTCGCAGTTGAACAATTTTCGGGACTAGATCACCATGGACGGACATAAATTTGGCGTTTCCAGCTCCACCATTAAAATAATTACAACCAGGATTCCCACTTCATGAATTACAAAATCGCCCTTTTATGGCAATCCGCGTTTTTGAGCTTACTCAATGCAGGTAACATTAAAACACAACTGTGCAAAAATCTCAATTTTTAAAATTGGGGGCGCTCATCAAAAAAATGTGCTGTTATTGCTTTATGCAGGCGGCGCGCGCCCCCGGAGGACTCGCGGGTAAGTTGCAAGGGGCAGAACCTTGCGCTCTTCGATGACCACGTGATCGGTAAACTCAGTTTCTCAAGTTTTTATTACACCAGCCTTCGCCTTGTCGTAGTTTACCTCACAACGTAAGTAGCTAGGTAGATCAACATCAAACTGAGTCATTTTCCTTCTCAAGTGCTGCCTACCGCTGGGTGATTGATCACGCTGGGCGCCGACGCGCTGATTTGGCAAGTACATGACCTCCGTGGCGGTCTTTGCGCGGATTGGCATAAGGCCTTACCTTTCTAAAGAGATCACGATTCTTACATGCTTGCATAAGAGTACTGATGTAATGGAAATTAATTGTAAGCAGAGAGCTATGGATAACCGTGTTGAGACATTATTCGGGACAAGAATAAACACTAAAGAAATACAGGCTAACGTCCAATCCCTGTTTCACAACCCCCTCCCCAATTGTGACCTGCTCCTGCACACAGACGTATGTAAGTTCACACGGGATTGGAATGCGCACCGAAACTGCCTACTCTTAATCCTTACTACCATCTTCTTGACGCCACCGCAGTCAGGCGTAGTCCATCGCGGCATTCAGGTGTTGTCATCACAGCAAGTCTAGTGGTTTCATCGTTACAGCCCTGCTCGTCTTGGTCAAGTATTGTCAGAATATCCCACCAGTTCAGTGTCGTCATCATCCAACGTTTCGCCACGCCTTGCCGCATCACGTCCGTGGTGGTGCGCGCACTGTGGGTTGGAACCACATTCACATCATTGCGCAACATGCCCGTCTGCACTGTTTCGACGAGCACTCCGACAGTATCAGCTTGCTGCACTTCACTATCGCTCGGGACGCCGTCGTTCTCTCACATACGGAGTATTTCAGTGGCAAACGATTTTAGTGGATACCCCATCTACAGTACATTAACAGCACCCACCAGATGGTCGGGTTTTGTTCATATTGGTACGTCACTAATCTTGATATCTCACAATAACCTAGCCTCAACGCTGTCTCGGTTACTCGTGAAGCCGAAGCATACACTCACGGGCAGTTATTCGCCCTGTAGCAACCATCCGTATGGTTTTCGGCCCGGTGCCCGTTCATCCAAGTCGCCTGGCCGTCTGGCCATACATCTAAGTCGTGCCCGTATGCATTTAATCCAGAAGTCGTCTGGCCCGTCTGGCCATTTCATCCAAGTCGTATGGGCCCGTCTGGCCATTCACCCAAGTCGCTGGCACGTTGCCATCCATCCAAGTCGTCCGGCGCGTCTGCCCATTCATCCAAAGTGTTCGCCCGTCTGCCATCATCCAAAGTTCGTCTGGCCCATTGCATTCAAAGTCATGCGGCACGTCTGCCATTCGTCTCAGTCAGCCGGCCGCTGGCCATACATCCCCGGTCATGATGGAAGATGCAATCTTAAATTTTCTTTCCCAAAAACCCGGGGGTTCGAACAAAGCTGCACCAGACCCCTGGGTTAGGCTTCACCAGCCCGCAATGCCTGCGCTTGTCTAATTATGGTCTACCACCCTACCAAATTGCTCAACGAACAAATTTTCAAGCTTGATTAGTTTGATTGTCGCCCTATCATTGGATGATTTCTTGTGAATTACTTTATATTACAGGTTTCAATCCTTCCTATTCCTCCCCCCTACTCATATAAAATAGTCTTCTGACAAATATTCCACAATCAGCGGAATTTATGGGGCGTCGCCGCTCGCGCTTTGGGTTCCTCCTTGGTTCCGTGCCGTCAACTACTACATTAGGCTCAATCGACCCGCTTCCAGTGGCCTCCATTATCCTTTCTCTGTTTCTTCGATCGGTACGGCCACTTCTCCCTTTGCTTCATCGGCCTCCGCGCTCGTCCCTGGTACGTAATTATGTGTACGACGGGTAGAGCGGGAAACACTATTCCTGACTGTCCTTCGCCATTTGAGCACGGCCACTTCAGCCTAGGCCATTACCAAAGTCTCTTAAACAATTCTAGCTGCTTCAATCTCGTTTGTTGATAAACTATCACCCCCTCTCATCATTACATCGCCAATGAGCTCATGGTTCTCCGCTGACTCTCCTTTTTTACTGCAGGCGGTCGTCAATCGCAGCCAACTCGAACATGACTAAGTCATCTCCTTTTATAGTAGGGCCCCGTCCTCGTCAGGTGTCCCTTTTCGGGCGTCACCATTTCTCGGCAGCTACCACTCCCCCGTCGTCGCGACCCCCGGGTCTTTCTTAGGCTGCGCTATCCCGTTGCGACAGGTCCACTCGAGCTCTAATTCGGGCACATGCGTAGTCCATCACCAACTCTGGTCCTTCATAGAGCTTTAACCTATCGCATGAACTACTCTCGGTTTACTGCGGGCAGACTCTGGATCCGGAAAACACATATGACGAGCGCGGTTACACCAGATATGGACCCTCCCACGGCAGGGCTAACTTTCCTGGAAAGTCGCAACTTCCGCGTATGGGTAGTTACAACCACAGACGAACTGACGCCCTAAACACAGGACCGGCACCAAACGGTCGTAGTTCCGTTCTGTCTCTTCCTAGCTGCAATCCAAGGTGCTTCCCTATAATAATTACCTAATACGCTATCCAACTCCTCCGAATAGTCTGTTTCGCATTCTCTTTCATCTGGTGACCGCACCCAAACAACCAAGTCAAGGGACCACACTAGTTCTCGCCCCAACATCATCAAATTTGGGCGCTCGCCGGTCGACTCTTAAACACTTGAACGATAAGCGAAGCCCACTATGAGAGATAATGGTCCAGTCCTTCTGGTTCTGGAAACGGGTGACTTCATAAGTGACACGGCATTGGCAAAAGTCCGGTTGTAACGCTCGCCAAGGCCATCGGACTTGGGGTGTACGGAGTCGTAAGGGTCTTCTCAATCCCCAAGATCCGACACATCTCTTGAATACCTTCGACTCGAAGGTACGGCCCTGGTCGGAAGGAGTTCCTTCGGAACTCCAACATACCGACGAAAATCATCCACCAAAAAACTTCGCTGCAACCGTCTCGCCACATTGATTCATGGCATATGCCTCCATCCAAACGGGTCAGTAATCGCCCAAAATAGGAGGTATGCATTCCCATAATCGTCTCGGTCAGAGGCCCCAAAACATCCAATGCTACCCCGCTCAAGAGGGGCTCCTACTGGTGTACTGTTGATAGGCGGGCTCGGTGACGCTCGGCGGTCCCTTCCTCTCGCGCAGCCTAGCACATGCGTAGATGGACCTACGTCGGCACTGCCATTCCCACCCAATAGTACCTTTCTCGAACCTTTGTTAGGGTCTTGTCGACCCAGGTGCGCCCTCATGCTTCGATGCTGCAGACCATCTGCACTCGCTTCCGCATTGTCTTGGTAGCACGACCAGCCACTTCATAGTCTTCCCATCTTCCAATCCCCATCTCTTCATCAGGATGCCTTCCTTTACTGCAAACATGTCCCACTGGCCCCAAAACGTCTTCAATGCAGACGACAAGGCGGATACAATTTCCATGGGGGTCCCCCCTCTCCGCATCCTTTTCTACTTCAGGAACAGAGCCTTGTATCCACGCCAACTGCGCCTCACGATTCATCTCTAAATGTGATCCAGGTGTATAGTCACATTATGAACTTGAACCACTATGGGGTCAGGATTTCTATCGTCCAGGTTGCTAAGGTTCCGACTCTGACCGAGTCCCGCGTCCGCATAATGAGTACTGCGGCCACCATCCATTCAGGCTTCCTGATTACCTCCAACCCGTTCTGTTTGGCACCGATCTCACGTCATCTGGATCTCCGCTGCTTTTGCTCCCCTCAGCCTCCTCAATTTGGACATGGTCTTAGTTCTCCATCCGACCACACGGTCTACAGGGTATTCTTGACCGCCCGTCTGCGTTAGAATAGCGTCTTCCCGGTCTGTACTCCAAGTCGATGTTGAAACTGGACAGCGCCTCAAGCCATCTCGCCAGCTGACCTCAGGGTTTTGGGAAGTTACAAACCACCTAGCGACCCGTGGTCCCGTCCTCACTTTACCTTGCTTCCTCCTAGGAGTGCGAACTTTTTGAGGATACAACACAGCAAAGAAGCTCTTCTCGTCACACAGTAGTTTCGCTCTGGCCGGGACATGGAATGCTGCCATAAGCTATAAAACCCCTCCTCGCCATCCTTCTCTTGTGACAGTACGCCCCCTATTGCACATTTGCGGCGTCAGTGTCAAGATGGAATTGCCCTTGGTCGTGGGTACGCCAAAATTGGAGCACTGATCAGCAACTCTTATCAAACGTGTTAGAAAGAATACGTCACATTCGTGTACATTCAAACACCAAAACTTATTCCTGTCAGCCGATGGGAGGTGCCGCGATGATCAGCGAAATCCACGGAATAACCGGACGATAGTGACGACGCCAGTCCCAAGAAAAATACAGCACCTGCGTGGCGTCTTTGTCGTCGGCCAATCCCGAACTGCTGCATCTTGGATGGATCCGTATGGATACCCCTTTTCGGACACAAGTGGCCCAAATACGTCACCCCCTTTGAATAGGTGACACATGTGAGGGCTGAGTTTCAACCCGGCTCCGCTGAAAATACCCCCTGAAAAATGAAAATGTACAAAAAGTAATATAAACAAAATAACAAAAAAACAACCCCCCACCCCCCCACCCATATGCAAAACCTCCTCTAACCGACCTACTGACTCCGACACACGGTGCTACCGAACACACTCACGTCGTCTAAAAAACAAGGACGCGTCTCCATCTCATCAGCCAACCACTCTATCATCATCTTCAAACGTTGAGGCGCATGGCAAGGCAAACGGAGGACGTCCAAGGCATACAGTACGCTGGGTGGGGAGAAGGCAGAGTTATCTGGAGCGTCCGTGTCCAATCTCAACCTGCCAAGTAGCGGAGGCCACACTCGAGAGTTGTATAGTACTTTGCGCCCCAATGAGCATCCAACGAATTCATCGATCGCGGCGGTAAAGGATACGCGTCCTTCACCGTGCCCTCATGTCAACCGTCGATAGTCCAGACAAAGGCGGCGTAAGCCATCCTATTGGCTACTAACACGACTGGGCTAGACCAAGCAATATCTGAAGGCTGTATTAGCCCCTTATCCACAAACTCGTTCACTTGTCGCTCCACCTCCTCACTCTGCTGCGGGGATGACCTTATCATGGCTGCCGAATAGGCGGGCACTCCCAGTATCCATACTGTGCTCACCTTTGTCGTCCTACCAATATCAAACTACCCGCTAGAAAACACATCCTGATGGTTCGCTAATAACTCCGCACTTTTCTCTCTCTCCTTTCCCAAGTGCGGTAAGCTTCTCTGCTCTAACAGCTCCCTCAGATGTTCAGGCACCTCCGCCGGTTCACCCATTTGATCTACACCCCCCCATCTGGTCTCGCATACAATTCTCCGCACCAGCACAAACTTGGCCTAGGTCGCGCCTTGTTTCACTTCTCGAGGAAAGTCACACACATTCGTAATTGTAACTTGAACCAAAGTCTTAACTTTCACTAGCCTCTTGCCACCAATAATCCGCTATCGTAAAGTGGGCCACCATTAAACGGCTCTTACTACACCCAATCGCTCTCGACCTGCGCACGGATTCCGGTATGTGAAGCTCCCTCTCACCTATCTCGTCCGACTGATGACCCTAGTAACACCTCTACACACTCCCCTCGTCTGCCATGCACTATAGCCGCAAGACAACTATTGATGCCGGCCGGCACCACTAGATCCTCTACAGCCAACCCCAACCTGAGTGTCGGAAGTTAAGCGCATGCGTGGAAAGACATCGTACTTTTCACCTCCAAACGTGGAGCTGCTGTTGACCAATATCGATTATCGCCCAGTTTGTTTCAAGAATCATCCCAACATGCCTTCTCAACGTCTGCGACAATCAATCAGGCATGGCGCCATTTCCCACGCCTATCTCACGTTTGCTATTCCCACGGTCTGGACTGTCGCCCATAGGCTGGATGAGCTGTGGGTTAGACAACCGGAAGCCTTAGGTCGTTTCTCATCCGGAAATCATTGGTACACTCCCATCGGCACAGCGAATTGAAGTCCAGTGTTCTAGCAGAAATTTGGGGGGGGGGGGGGACTAGTACAACCCATGTTGTAACAACAACGGTACATACATGTCCGACTTTCGCAGAAATCATCACATCCTCTGACCCCGTCATCACCTCAACATCACGAAAGATGACCAACCCCTCTGTTGATCCCTTCTCGCTCGGCATCCATATCCTGCCCGCATCTCCCAACCACTCCCTGCCGTTCTAGCCGCCATCTCAGTCGGACAACCGACGGTCTCCCCCTTTCGTAATCTCCCTACTTTCTCTAACACTTGCACCTTTACGCTTAGTACCCCTTGCGTTCCCATCCCCCCGGCACCCAATAGTTCCTGGTTTAAAACTGACGCGGGCCTTGCTGCCGGCCGGCCCTCCCATGGCCCTTGGGTTGGCCCGATCTCGTTTCGACATCTTGCAATGATAGGAAGGTGGCCATTCCTGTCGACATCTGAGACATACCACATCACTGTAACGGCAATTCTGTGTAGGTGACCCAACTCTTCGCAGCGGAAACATCGTACCTCTCTCGGCGGTACAGTCTCGCACATTTCGGGCGAAGTGTCCAGGCTTCTGACAATTAAAGCATAATGGGGTCACGGTGTGGGGCGGTGGGCGGTCTGCGGGGATATTTCCACGTTTCTGTGCCGTTCCACTGCTCTGTCTTTGATACCCGTTAGGCGATGCCGCCATTGGCTGCTTCGTCTCGTTGGCCGATCTCGAACCCTCTCTTACAGATCTTTTTCAGCCTCCTCAACACATGCTTCCATCCTAGCTGCCGTGCTCCCTCCTTGCCTCTAACTTGGCGAAATCCGTGTCGGGGTTGACTGAGACTCAATCAATCTCGTGTGCACCACCCTACTCCTACTCATCGACTCTCACTACGTGAAACGATGCTGTCGCATGGGCAGTGCCTGATTGCCTCCTCTAATGTGCCAGGCCTCGCCTGAAACAGACCTTTCCGGATGACCGAATCCGCTATTGATCTTTAAAGTATCCTCTTGCCAACAAATCTCGACCTTGCTTATCAGTCTGTGGAAACGCTAGCGCCGTTAGTCTCTTTAGGTCCAATCTTAAGGATGAAGACTTCTCCGGCCTATCCGCCGCTGCCATCTTGAAAGTAATTTTCGGCAAACTCCCTCGGCCCGAAACTATTCCCATCACGTCCATCAGTTTTTGCAAAGGTCTCTCCTTTTCGGGTTAAACGTCGTGATGCTCAAGGCAGACAAGCATCCCCTGGCCACAAGTAAACAGCTGATCGTGGCTTCCTTATCAGTCATTTATTGTATTCCCCTACAAGCTCGAAATGCAGTCGAAAATCCTTCCAGGGTGTTTTCCCGTCGTCTTTTAGAACCTTCTTTTCATATTTCGGCCTCTCCCAGTACCTCGCTGCAAACTCGCGGCACTCGTGACCTTTTCCATCTTCAACGGAGGAGGTTCTAACAAGTCCGGGTCGCCAATACCTTCCGGGGGGGATCTCTCAGTTCGACGTCTTACCTCCATATCTCCCATCGCCCGCCTGATATCTCTCAAATGCGGGGCACATACCGTGGCGAGGCACTATTCGGTCTCACGTAGCGAGAGTAACTACCTCTATCTGTATGAGATCTTCCATTCGCATCCGTTCCAACGAGGACACCAATTCGCCACCACGTTGTTTCATAGGCAAAGGGGGACGGAGTTCTCACTCTTTCCTTGTCAGGCGACGCCGCTCTCCTTTGCCACCCCTGGTCCACATCGCCACGTGTCGGCCGAACTGATCTCCCTAACTTCTCCTCCTTTGCTGCGCGGGCCTTGTAATCATCCACGCTTCAATTTCCGTCTAACTGAGCCCGCCCATTGTTCTCTTCGCATTGCCCGTCTTTCTTGAAATATAACCGTGCCAGTATCTCTTCACTCCCCTCTTGGGACTTTCTCCCGTGCGTAATACTCCCTTACTTCTCACCTCGCCCCGTTGGGATATCGTGACACCCCGCACCCTCATATTTAAGGGAGGGCCCATCTCCCACACCATGTAGTATCATTCCCCTCGCTTATGACGTCTTTCTCTCCCATCAATTCGGCTGTCACCCCTCAACTGCGCATTTTTTCCTCTCCCCTCACAACACATCTCCCCTAGGCCACGCTGATCCACGGCCGCCATGCTCGTCGCCGTCTGTCTCCCTAAATCCTCACACCTCCTTGTGCGCGCTATGACTCACACTCCTCGCCGTACCGGTACACTGGGCCTCACCATTCCTCCCCCTCGCTCATCGGTCTCACTTCTCTAATCCAGTCGCTGCCGATCTCCTCACCTCCCCTCTTCGAACTTCCCCCATGCTGTCATACTCTAATTACTCGCTCCGTCCACGGGCATGACTCCCCACCCACAAACTGACGGGTTAACCCGTCCACACTTCTTCCCAACACCCCGTCGGTAGCCTTCCCGCTCAGTATCTGTCGTTCTCTCTCACAATTGCTTCATCATCCTTTAACTGTTGCATCTTCTCCTCTGCGTTCTTCTCCATTTGAGTACCAACTGCCTTAAGACGCTCCCCGCCTCCTGTAACCACATCTGCCGCTCACGCGCAACCTCCCGAAATCGCTCTTCCTCTTTCTCCCGTTGCTGACGACAAAATCTCTAGTAGTCCTCCTCTCTCCACACTTCCTTCTCTCTTCTCTACCCTCCACTAAGTCATTATATGCGCGTCCATCACATTCCTGTTGCTCTTCTTTCTCCCCTCCTCTCTTTATGCCATGCGCGAAATCCGCTTGTCAACCTTAAGTTTATTCTTCTCCCGCTGACGGTCTAACTCATTCAATCTCCGTCGTCTTCTAGCCCCCTGTCTCTCATACAGTCCGCATCAGTCGTCTGCCCACTGCTCGTACATAATGTTGAAGCGCTGACCGCCGGAACGCATCTATGACGACTACCCCTCTTACTGAAATGCCCCCGGTGAACGTATCTCCATTCGATACAATCGGATCAGTCAAGTTCTAATCCGTTGACTCCCGGTCCCCATCCATCATAAAATTTCTCTCCACCTCACTCGTCACCTTGTCCACTATCTTCTTTACCACCGACCTGGCACCAGAGTCATCGCTGCCCGCCCTCATTTCCTCACCACCGCTCACGACACCACCATATCATCACGATAGGTCTCCCACAGCCTTCTTAGTGCCTCCCCTCCATGTCACTCATCTCACTCTTCCCAGATCCTCCGGCTGCATCGCTTAGTTCACCTTAAGTCACCGTAGATTCCCCCGTAGCAGTACCGCCGCACCACTACCGTTGCCTCCGTCGCAACACACAACTCCCCAGTCACTTATGTCAACACAACGTAGCCAGCCGTTGAATTTCCGTAGCAGTACTGCAGCACCACTACTTCGTCGCCTCCGTCGCACAAACTCCCCAGTCACTTATATCAACACAACGTAGCCAGCCGGTGAATCTCCGTAGCAGTACAGCAGCACCACTACCGTCGCCTCCGTCGCACAATACAACTCCTTCGTCGCTATAGTCCACCCAAACGTAGCCGTTGAATCCCCGTAGGCAGTACCGCAGCAACCCAATACCGTCGCCTTCCGTCGCACACAAACTCCCCAGTACTTATGTCAACACCACCTAGCCAGCCGTTGAATCTCCATAGCAGTACCGCAGCACACGAATTCGTCGCAAATACAACTCCTTCGTCGCTTCGTTCACCCAACGTAGCCGTCGAATCCCCGTCGCAGTACCGCAGCACCACTAACGTCGCCTCCGTCGCACAAACAACTCCCCAGTCACTTATATCAACACAACGTAGCCAGCCGAATCTCCGTAGCAGTACAGCAGCACCACTACTTCGTCTCACATACAACTCCTTCGTCGCTTTCGTCCACCAAACGTAGCCGTCGAATCCCGTAGCAGTACCGCAGCACCGCTACTTCGTCGCACATACAATCCTTCGTCGCTTACGTCCACCTTCTCACACAGCCTCGCACGTCGTTAATTAGGATCCCACTTCGACACAAGTTGTAGCGGGACGGCGGCGCGCCCCGGAGGACTCGCGGGTAAGTTGCAAGGGCAGAACCTTGCGCTCCTTCTGAATGACGGCACGGAATCGGTAAAAATCAGTTTCTAAGTATTTTATACAACCAAGCCTTCGCCTTGTCGTAGTTTACATCACAACGTCAAGAACCTATGGGTAGAGTTCAAACAGAAAACTGGCTTTTTCCTTCTCAGTGTGCCTAACGCTGGGTGATTGATCAACGCGGGGGCGCCGACGCGCTGAGTGGGCAAGTACATACTCCGTGGGGTTCTTCACGCGGCGGATTCGGCAGAAGGCCTGACTTTCTAAAGAGATCACGATTCTTACATGACTTGCATAATAAGTACTGATGTAATGGAAATTAATTTGCAGCAGAGAGCATGGCTAAAACGTTTGAGGACATTATCGTGACAGAAATAAAACCTAAGAAAATACAGGCGAACGTCCAATCCCGTTTCACAGCTTTAAATTTACGAAAATGGACATTTTTTTCCCAAAGTTCCGTAATTTAAATTAGGGAAATTTCTGTTAAGACTACACATTTTTTCCATAATATATGAGACAAATTCTGTAAAAATTACGTCAAAGTTCCGTTAATGAGTTGCAGGAAATTCTAAAATTTACCTAAAAAGTCTGGAAATTCTGTGCCAGAATTTCCGAAATTTACAGGAAATTTTCTAACAGTGTATAGCTAAATGACGGGACAGTTCACGAACGGTTTTCAGTTTATGGAAAACACTTATTGATCTTGGGTCCCGCAAATTTTTTTTTTTTTCAAAATCGGTATTCAGTCTTGTTCAAACTTGCAAAAATTACAATTTTTATCCCGGACCAGGGAGATGGTGATTAGCTGCGAGTTTCCCGGTCGGCGACAAGACAAGCGGATTTGACCTAGCAATAGGCGACAGCATCATGAACTCAACAAGATCAAGCCACGCCACTTGTTAGTCCCCGATCAGTCGCCGAACTTGAAACGACGGCACAAGTTGTGACATGTCCGCTTGTCAAGACTGCTAGTCGATTGGTCGTGGCGAGTTGTTGACGCCAAGAAAGGTACAGTCACATAGAAGACAACCCGCGACCGCTGCACCCAACCTCTTCCAAACAGAACAAGACCACCTTTTTCAAAATCGGCCCCAGTCTTGTTCAAATTACAATTTACAAGGGGGACAAGAGATTTGATCAATCGCCTAGCAGTAGCAACAGGCTACAGCATCATAAAACTCAACAAGATCAAGCATGGCACTTGGTTCAGTTCACAATCAGTCGCAGACCTTAACACGAAAGCACAAGTTGTGACATTGCTGTCAAGGACTGCCAAGCTCGGCGATTTATCTTCTGTAGTGCGCAGATTAACAGGTCAGTTGGCTTGCATCTTCTCTACCGCTTGGAGCAGACGCTGCCGACAACGTTCAAAAACTGCACACACCACTCATGATGACGCCAACTCATCGGGCTCAGGTGTTCACGCCGCACCTCCCGATTCAAAAACCCGCACGAATTTTTTTTAACGCAAGAAAAAATCGTGGAAGGTTTTTTTCAAAATTTGCCACGTGCTCCCGACCACACAAGACAGCCAGAAGGCTGTACACAGTTTTGTAACGCCAATACAACCAACAAAATGTAATCTTAAACTAACGTGGGCATTGGTTAGTTTGTTGACTCAAGGCAAACAACTAAATAATTGAAGCGGAATTGAAAAGAGTGCCCTTCAGGAGTTTCAATGATTAATCGTTTTACCATGGCAGTCACCCAGTATAAAGAATATTGAGCCGGTAGGTTAACCCACGCATGGTGTATCCCTCTGATTTTACTACGTCTGAAGTTGTGAATGAATGTGACGTCACCCGGCGGCGCCGTGATGTCTGGTTAGGGATTTGTAAATTGATCAATTACAACGACCCCTCTAGGCATCGCATGCGCGCGTTGGGACTCGTTTGTTCATTCCACTTCAGGTAGATGATTACTACATTCAAGACTTTACTACCGTGCCTTACTTTCTCAAGTTTTCTGAAGTTTAACTACAGTTGGCAAGTATAATCAGTTGATTTTAGGTTGATAAAGTGTCAGGGATGCTATAGATCGAATTTTGGATGATATTTTCAGATTGAGAAGTTTGGCGAGATTGTAAAATTCAGCACAATTTGTGATGAAATTGTCCTGTGTGAAGAATGCTTACATCGTGACCCAATAAAGGCTCAAAATTTCACTTTTTGTCATTGTTCAAATTATGCGAAAGAATCCCAACAATGTTCAGAGGTGATTGTGATGAAAATCCTGTAACTGCCAACTTTGTACGTCTTATATATCATGTAGGGAAAGGGTGACAGATTCTGTCTGACCGTCGTTTTAAAATTAATCAAAAATTTTACTGCCGCCATTGAGATTGCGCAATCCCCACCCCGCATCACTTCGTGCATGTTGTGCTG
>JAMKCH010034219.1:0-22745 GCA_023653785.1 Ophioderma brevispina
CTACAATGAAAACGACCATGCCATACCTCTTTGTGTGAATCATATGGAGGGGGAAGGCTGAGGTGGTAGGGAGGAGTCCTGGGTGTTGGGGGTGGAGAAAGGGTTGTGGTGGGGAGGGGGAATGAAGGTGGGGTGTTTAGGAAGAAAGTTTGGGGTGTTGGGGGCAGGTTGGGGTGTTGGTAGGTGGATTGCTCGGTAGTGGTAGGTGAGGGTCAGGGTGGGGTGCATCGGGGAGGGGGAAAGGGTAAGGTGCAAACATTGGGATGGGGTAAGGTGATCTTTGTGAACTGTCACCTTTGGTGCCATTCATTGGCGAGGGGTCGGGTGCATCCAGGCAGGAGCGGGTCGGTGCATCAGGTAGGGGATGGGAGGGTGGTAGATTAGTTGGGGAGGGTGCATCGGGGAGGGGGTAGGTGATCTTTGTGAACTGTCACCTTTGGTGCCATTCAATGGGGAGGGTCGGGGAAACGGGGATGGAACTATTTTTTCTGAGCAAAAAGTAAGCTTTAAAAATAAATCTATTATAGCCCACTGGCATCATTGATGCTCTGGTTTTTACTGGGTGATGGAAGTTATATCCTGTCCTATTTAAGCCATATGATTATTAAAAATTAGGTTGAAAGATTGTCAAACATTTTTGTAAAGGGGTTTCAAATGAGAAAAAAAAACTATTGTTTTCAGATCTGGTGTGGGTGGGGGAGGGGTATGTGTGGTTTGTGTGGTTGTGTTTGTTGTTGTATTTGCATGTGGGTCTGAGTATGCAAGAGAGATCCTATGGCCCTGGTGTTAACTTGGGAAAAAATGACATCTGTTTTGTGATGTAAGGCCAAGACCAAAACCCCAAATCATCAAATAATGCCTTATTCCTCCTAATTTTCTCCTACTAGGTCCACTATTGCACCTAAAATTATGTAGCATCCCTAGATTATTTCAATACAAATATTAAATTGGAAGGAAGTACAAGGAAAGTTAAAAAGTTGTCTATGTAATTATCAGCCAGTTATGGGAATTCTGAGCCTGAGCAAACTTTTTATTTTTCATTTTCAGATTGTATCTCTTTATCGGTTTTGTCCCATAATTCAAAATTAGTCTGATAAAACTTGATACAAACCAATTTTTGAACTTCCTTGGAAGATCTCATGTTACTGTATCAGCTTCTATTTTTATTTTAATGGTGGTTATTTTTTTATAATTTTTGTGAATTTCACAAATCACCATGAAAATGTGAATATTAAGACAAGTGAAAATATATTAATGTAGAAAAAAAATAAGAGTAACTTTATGCTTGCTGTAGATTTTGCAAAAATAAAAACTTGTACACAATTAAAAAATATTGACAATTATGAAAGTACCCTATGCATGAAGATATTTAAAGGGGCATTTCGTGATCCACAGCCTCGTCCCCCCCGACTTACCTCAAAAAAGCTGAGATTTTTATATCATCTGAACCGTTTACATTAGTAATCCATGTGTGCAAAATCTTACGTGCAAATTCGGTCGTATCTGTAAGAAATTCGCAATTTTGTATTTTCTGTCCGTAAATGGACAGAAATTATAGCACAGTGGCCTTTGGTACCGTGGGAAACGATCATTTGCTCATAACACAAAACCGCAAAGTCGGGATCACCTAAAAAGTTGTGAATAAGCTTTTCTCAAGGATATCTAGTGAAAAATGAATGAAACAGAAGGTGCTGGAATCACGAAATGCACCTTTAATGACATATTAGGCAGATTTTTAGTGTCTTTGAGGATATGTACTGGAAGATGCTATGTGGTGCAGACACCATGCTGTGAAAAATAATTTAACAAATATGCATGGTGGGAAAAGTGGGGAATCTATTTGGAGGGAAATTTTGACTTTTCAGACAAAGAAACATAAAAAATAGTAGGAAATCTTCCCAGGAAATATGCATTTTTTTCCTGTCACTACAAATATGCGAACATTCCATGAAATTGACAAATTTGCCCGCTTTATAGGAAATGTATTTGCAATATAAAAGGAATTTGTCAATACATCACATTTGTAATCAGTGCTAAAATCCATCTTGCACAAATACATTATAATAAATGTTAATTTTCAATCAGCTCTCATAAATTCATAGAAAAAGCCATAATAATTTGAGCAGTGAGAGTTATAATTAGCGCAGTACGGTACATGCAGCATTGTGTTGGTTGCATTGAAGATTACCTCAGCAATTCATTGCTACTGGTTAAACAGACTATTTTTGTGCATTTCGTACACAAAACATTCATTGGTTTCCATTAATGAATCTGTAGCTTCAGTCATGTTTTGACGTAGGCCAGTTGTGTAAGCATTTGATGGTAATTTATCATTTTTGGTTAGAATTTGAAAATGCTACTTTTGTTGAAATCTGTTAATCAATTTTGATAGTCAAATTGATGCATTCCATCAAACAATTAGTATGGTTTTCTGTGTTGATTATAATTAAATGTCATATTTGTGATTTTTGCTATAAAAATATTTTGTAATGAATCATATTTCTCATAAGAAAAAAAAATAGGAAAAAACTAAGAAGTACCACTATTAATGATCACACTTCCATCTCTCTCTTTCTCCAGCTCTTCTCACCCGGCATATTACCACGCCACTGTGTTGTCGCCAACATGGAGGGCGTTGTCACAGTCACACCAACTAGTCCTGAAGCGGAGACCTACGTTAACAACCAGCGTATCTATGAGACCACCATGTTACAGCATGGGTTAGTGGTCAGCTTTGGACGGCATCACACATTTAGATTCTGTGACCCTCAAGAGGAGGACCCAGTGAGTGAAAATCTTAATATGTCCCATTTGAATCTTTTTTTACCATAATTGGTCATATAGGAGCCTAATTGGTCAGTTGAACTGTCTTAAAAAATCAGAGACAGGAAAACAATGATTTTGTGTTGCCTGCAAGGATTGAGGCACATTCTAATCGGTCATTCTGTCTGCCTCAGACTGCCTGTCTGGATGTTGCGTGGAAGTTTTTGGTGACAGTCGAAAATAATCAATCCAATTGCAACCAAACTATGATCCAAACTATCAGTGATCGGGCCATGGCCCTTTAATATCTAATTGATAATTTGCATGGTTTTAGTAAAAGTTAGCATTCACAACCAGGCACTGCTGTTTCAGTCAATGTCGGCAAAATATCAACTTCGGTAGTGACTGTTTAGTGTAAATTCTTATTTGTAAATTGTGGCTAATGTTAGTTAGTTAGTTATACCAAAGTTTTAAATCCGGTTTTGTCCCCGTTAACGAGGGTGGCCGGATACACCTCACTCAGCAATACTGCTGTGTGAGGATTTATTGGAGCAAAAGATAATTGACCGGATGCCCTTCCTGACGTCAATCCACAGTTTTCGGCGGTGGGCCTAGCCTTTGGGCAACCACGCCCACCACGCAAGGCAGCATGTGCTGGATGGCCGCCATTAGCTCTCCAGAGCTGACGCCCTTGTAGGTAGATCAGACCTTTTACCAAAGCAAAGAAATTGTGTAATTTCACACACCACTGCCAGTCCATACAAGCGCATGGTTTTTCCTTCCTCATCACATTTCAAATAAGACAATAACTTCCAAACATCACTTCATATTGCCGCACAGCATACACGTTCTGTTAAGTCATCTGTGTAATATGAAACAAATCAATTACTTAATTTGCTAACTGCAAGTGTTTTATGCATATACATGTGAAATCTTGGGCTTATGCTCCATACATTAGCCCGTCAAAAGCATGTTAACGACAATATCTTTGAAACGTGTTTTCAGAACAAACCCAGGAAAATACTAGTATGAAATCGTTTTTCGTTGTTATGTCCAGGATCATAGTTCTAACCTTTGAGACTACATTTGATGCTAACGGCACAATAGAATATCAGCACGAGACACAAGGTCGATACACACCCATACAAACCATTTCAGATGAGTCAAACTTACTAGCCTAGTCCGTGTAGGTCTGTGGTTTTTCTATATTTAAGAAAATACCAAAAATAAAAAAAATGGCGGCTTACCCAATGCTAATTGTAAGCTCTAAACAGACCACTGATTTTATACGGCGACTACTACAGCACATAACCTTGTTTTTTTTACTGACCAACTTTATCAAAAAAATAGTTTCAATTCAACAATCCTGCAATGACCGATTTTTTTTTTTTTTTTTGTGCTAAAACTTGAGCATTTCTCAATTGACTGACCACTTTCCCGCTACACATGTCATCCGCCTTACAGGTCGTCTAGAGGCTGTCGGCAGCACATGTGCAGCGTAGCTGGCACTGTTTAGCTAAGTTGTTTAGCACTGAGCTGTCATTAGGACAAGGTACTCGTCGCGACACATCCAACATAATATTGGATTGTGGATAGATAACTATTTTTGATTACTATTGGAACAATCAATGATGAACTATTCACATTTAGCACTGTTCTTGTTTAAACAAAAACATATCTGTAAGCGTCTACTTCCCAAATATCATAAACAAAAAATTGTGTGAATATTTCCTTTGTGTCTTGCCTTGTAGCTCATACTTTGACGCTTCTCAACTAATTCTAACTACATACGACTGCATGACTATTTATGATTTTTCCATTCAAGATTTTTGAAAGGTATAGAACAATCCCAATCAAGATCAATCTTGGATTTCCTTTTTTTATACAGGTGAGGACACTTCTTATATCAGGCCATAGTAAGCGAGTGGACGGCATACTGTTTTGCTTCCGTCTGGCGCCAGCATACACCCTTTATCTCGCATCGCGCTTTAGGCTCTCCAAATGTACAGACCCGAATGGGACCTACTGAGCGTGCTCAGAAGGCTGACCTGCATTTCTCAACAAAATTGGCAGATTTGGTGGACAGAACTGCAACAGGTTCATGAAATTATCTTTAGAAAATCAATGTATGATTTTGGGACCCGTAATACTTTTCTTAAGTGGAAGAACAAGGTCGCAGGCCGAGTTCGCCACGCAAAAATAATGGTGGTCGCCAGTTCATTTTGTTGTAAAAGAGAGTTCTAGTTCCCCAAATCAATACCTTTATTCTCATTCTTAACAACTTTATAATAAAAGTTCATCTTTAAACTTAATCCAATGCACACTTCAACAGATCATTAGGCCAAAATACAACAGAATGGCCTGCCACCACCCAGTGGAAAATCAAAAACAAGCCCGTTGAATGCAACAAACATTCAATGAGATGCAACGTTGGCAGACGCGAGCGAGCGCTTGAACCTCCATAACGTCACTACGCATTGCATACTACCTGGGGTTTCAATGTCTATTGACCCGGGCATGCAGCCAAGAATTGCTCACATTTTCACAGCTTTTAAGAATAATTGATAGAAGACAAACTTAGCGAAAATTTATCCGAAGAAACTAACTCGAATATTTTCTTAACAGTGTTACAGGGTTTTAGGTGGATCTTAATGTTAACACTCTAAACACTCATAGCAAGATTTTTTGTATTTGTTTCATTTTTGAAGCTGCATCTAGTATTAAATTAGAGTAATTCCAAAACATCTTTCATTCCTCCTTTGGTACCCACTCAACCAAGTCAGCTTTATTTTTTCCATTCCAAACAAGAATTCATACAACTATTAAGAAGTGTCATCCCCCCGCGTAGCCGGAATACGGCTTTGTCTAACCATCGGCGGAAGGTAATCATTGCGCAGAAGTGGTTATTGCAAGACCAGAGTGGTTGGGTTGCTCATAGCTAGCAAATTACTCTGCCGCATGCCCTGTCCTAATTAGTACTGTTTTAGTCCCGGCCTTAATTGTCCAGGTTTTAAAAAATATCCTTACTGAATAACTACTGTAATTATTGTGTGGAGATTTTTCCTCCTGACAATTTTAAAAGCATGTCAACTAGATATTCAAAGATGATCAAGATTTTGTGATTTGGTCAATAGGCTTACATGTGAAAAGAAAAGAAATCAAGAATTATGAAAAAAATAAAAAACTTAAAAAAAGCAAAAAATAAAAAAAATAAAAAAAATTGACCCAAGATTCCTTTATATTAAACTCTCATCAAACTCTTCACAATATGTGTTGGTGATTGAGTAAATATATCTTTCTTATGTACCTGTAAGAAACACTGATTGATACACGTAATGAACCCTTCAACACATTATATTTAATCTTACATGTATGGAAGCTTGCCTATGATGAACATCACTTGTAATATGTTTTATTGAGTTATTTTGGATAATATAATTATACTGTTGTTCATATAATAAACGCCCCTGCTCAATAAACCGCCCCCCCCCCCACGATGTTTGATAACAGTTCACAAAATTGAAATTTCGTCAATTTGCTCTCAAATGATAGTTCAGGCCAGTGGAAGAACAATCTATTTACACATAAAAATAACATACCCCAACAACCGATAGGGACCATGTATGAGGATAAAGAAATCCGGTAATTTGGTAGGCCAACTTTTTACGTTTTCCCATAACTTTAACCACAAATTGTATATACATGAATAGTTTTTCGACTCGACTCACTGATATTAAAACCACAAATTTATAGACCGATCAAATAGTGGTAAATGGCCAGCATGGAAAACATGCATACGGTGCAATGTCTTGTGTTAAACGCCATTTCGTCGCCGGCGACGTTAAATTATAAAATCGTTCCGTTTACATTATAAGGAAGCTGATTTGGTCTTAAATCCTTTTCGGGTGAGGGCTTTTGTATTATAAAAGCCGTCAACCATGCAAAATATCCATTTTGAAAAAATCTTGAGCTCACCTATTTTCAATGTGCCAGTTTCTCTTTAAGCTTACCTAAATCACATGATTATTATTATTTATGGCCGGTACTTTCGTATCCGTATCATACTCGCTGTTGTGCAAGTTGTAATAGTTCAATTACATGGAACTTTGACCTCGGGAGGTGCAAAACAGCGTCCCCCTGGTCGTGACGTTGTATTATTGTATCAAGCGAAAATAACCGTGTGTAAGGAGGTTATTTTTGCAGGATTTTTTGACTTTCCATTTTTGACTCTAATAACCCCCTCCCCTTTTGAAAATGAACCGCCCCCCGGGGCGTTTATTAGGAACAATAACGTGTTAGCACTTCCCACATATAGTATTGGTGCCATTGAGCTGATGATGACTTTTTAAAATTTTGTTAAAATATTCTACAAATGCATTATAGGGTGTTAATCATATACAATGCCTTCTACACTTGTAACAGCAAAGTAAAAAAATAAGTAAGCTAAATGTTCATTAAATGTTATTAGCCTTTTTTACTGGTTAATATTTAACAACATTTAAATGATTGACAATAAGTTTGCACTTAATAATATAATTAAAGGAGCTCATTTTTGTGATCCCAAACCTCGTCCCCCTGACTTACCTCAAAAAAGTGCAGACCTTTCATATCATCTGAACCGTTAGTAGTATTAGTAATCCCTGCGTGCCAAGCTTAATCTTCACGTGCACTGCATTTTGAATAATATCGCAATTTTGTATTTCTTTTTTCTGTTTCTGTCCTGTAAATGGACAGAAATTATAGAACATGGAAAACGAGCATTTGCTCACAACCAAAACAGCCAAGTCCGTGATCAGCAAAAGTTTGTGATAGCTTTTCTCAAGGATATCATAGTGATTAATGAATAAAACAAAAGGGGCTGGAATCTGAAATGCACCTTTAAATTAAAAAAATGATATTCCGGCAAAAGGTATAGATTGTTAATGTTATATCTATCACATTCCAAAGAGACTGCCCGGTTGAAATCAGAGTCTGACCAAATCCAAATCACAGATGGCAAGGCAAAGGTCGAGTGGCCAATTTTACTGGGTCGTGGAATGGAGAGATCAAGTACAATAACAATACAATCTATTCCGATGATGCTTCAAATAACATCATACCAAGATCAGACCAGGTGTATGTAAGTGTCACACGCTATTAATTACTATTACTGCACCGTGATGGCAAGCCACGGGGCGTCATCTTGTACCCACTCCGCAACTATTTAAACAAATTCTAGAGATTAATCACCTTGACGGAAATTACAAATGAATGCCCTCTTACAAATGTAAATGTAAAATTTTTTTGTGCATAATGCACACTCTTAAGATGTTTATACCCAACAGAGATTAATTCTTGATTAGGATTTGCCAAAAGTTTTACTTATGTTCAGACACTTCCAATTAAAAATGACCATTTTATGATAATATCTGATATGACATACAAGTCATTGAATATAATGCACGCACACACACACAAACATAATAAAAAGTTCAGTAAAGAAATGACAACTAACTCAAATCTTTTTGTTTTGTTTTGTTAAGTTCATTAGTTGTTGTCACCATCACCACAAAGGTAACCTCTTATTTGCTGGCAAGTGGCCTATGGTTGTCATAGATAGAAAAATTTATTGCCTCCGCAGGAATCACAATTCACACAAAACACGGAAAACACTGGAGGCGATAATACAACTGTTTGCAGGAAGTGCTGGATAGACAAGGACACTTTAATGCATAGTTGATATACCACTACCAGTACACAAGCATTTCGAGTAGGAAATGGGTGACGTCAAACCGTGCCGACACACAAAATGAGAGGACGAATGCTATTGGCCAATCTGAAGAGTATTACGCCAGAGGCTGGCTTCACCCCCATCCTCCCATACAGGAGAGGATTACCTACGGCAAACTAAATGCATGCAGAAGGGGGGATGATCCCAGCCCCCTAGCAAAAACCAACAACTGGTCTGCCCCCACTGCCCGCCGCCGCCCCCTCAGTGTCACCCACCCTGAGGGGGACCCCAACTGATACCCTTCCCACCTGGGCGGGAATGGTGGGGATTTTTAAACCTGGCTTCACTGTCTTCCTCCAAACCGGTTGTGACACAAATGGGGGGGTGGAACATACAACCAGAAAATCGCGGGAAACCCCAACTTTTAACTAAGCCACTCACTTATTGGAGCCTGTCACAAGGCTGGAAACATACCAAGGTAACACCAGTCCCCATCGACCAATTGACATCCTTTGGGCATTTCAATGGGGAATTACCTTGAGTGAACTTACAAAACTTACACCCCCTCAACTGGCAAGCCCAACGAAAAGGGGACCAGGGGGCACTACCTTGTCGTGATTCAGGTACCGAAATTAGCTTCACCTAGACTTGGCTAATTGAAGCCATTGATTTTTCAAAATATTTTTTTTTTTCACAAAATTTAATTTTCATTGTTATTTTTGAAATCAGCATGACTAGAATTTCGCGTTCTCGGCTTTCACGCTCTTTATATTCATAAAATATCAAAGCGTGGGCCGCCCTTAACCATTGACCCTGGCACATGACCTTTGATTCTCTCACAGATGAGGGATCGCATGGTGCACCTAACAAAAGTTTGGTTCCAATGAACTTCAAGTTTTCAATTTAATCAATTTTACATTTTAAGCCCTTTTTTCAACTTGACCTCACATGACCCTTTGACCTTTCAACATGACCTTTGACCTCATCAACATATCCGGATCCCATGGTGCACCTATACAGAAGTTTGGTTCCAATTGAAGTTAAACTTTTTCAATTGAGTCAATTTAAAAAAAAACTTACCAATTTGTGACCACCACATACACACACACAGTCCGACCCTACCCACTCACAACGTATTGCTAAGTTGTCCTGCCAACTATAGCTGGCGGCCCACCAAATGCATTCAAAAATAAGTCCAACAAGCCCAGTCATAAGACATGGGTCTATAGATGGCTTCATATGTTTATTAGTGAAACTTTTGGCCCATTTATTAAACTAAACCCATAGGTAGGACAAACTATACCATTCTTTAATCCTCGATGTGACGAAATGCTAAAATAGGTGAGGTAAGGTATTAATATTTAATGACAACCTCACCACATTGTCATTTCCCTGGGAAATTTAGCATTTTTTTCTTTTCCACCCTTTGTTGATACATTATTCATATACATTTTGGGGAGCAAATAATTACTTAATCAAAAAAGCATGTAACTGCAAGAGCATTTGGAATATGAACATTTCTAGCTGCAACAAAATATTCAAAAGGTGAGTGTCAGAAGGGGGCTGAAAGTTATGATGCCTTAAAACCCCGACTTACGCTCATAAGAATAGAATAAGAAACGCAAATCCAACACAAATGTGACAAGGTGCATTTAACAATCAATCCACTCAAACCAAATCAAAAACAAAAACATTTGCCCTGGTTTCCATCAGCACTGCTTGATTTACAAATCATGTCAATTAAAAGGAAATTTGAAAACTTTCAAGCAGAAGGTAGGCGGTCCCTAACAGACTATCGTCATTTGTCTCACATCTCAGCAGGTGATTGTGGCATTTGCTCACTGCCTACTGTGTATGCGTTTGATTAAATAATAAGTATTTGAGGCAATAAGTGAGTGTTCACCACATAGTAGATGCAGTCCATATTCTTGCTATGTAATACCTACCATATAAACCTATACCTTGTATCCTTTTAGTATTTTCAGTGACACTACCCAGATAGGACTCTAAATAGGATTGGATCCGTATGTTCTCACCTGGTATCTCGTTTGTATTTTAAGTAGTCGGTCCACACGGTTAGCTGAAACTCCAGAGGGGCAAACAAGAGTGTGAATCCCCTCCGAACATCTTAATCCCTTCTCCTAGTGTCGATAGCGGGTTTTGGCCGATGTGGATGCATTAGGAGGTTTAAACTCCGGAGGTTTATCAAGGGTCTCGGGGTTTTTATCCCCCTTAAAAAACTAGGGGTGAAACTCCAATAAAACACTCCGGAGTGTTTGGAGTGTCGTGCCGTTTGGACAGCTTTCGGGGGATGGTGGGCGGAGGTGACCTCGCAAGGTCATCTTTTTGACAAACTTCTGTGTTTTGAACTATCACGGCGCGAAAGTGCACGGCTTACGGTATGGTGACTTTCTGGTCTACACTACGATACGAGAAGCGGAGGAGAATGGTCAGGGGGATGATTTTAGAGTTTTGACCATCGTGTGGAAGTAATTATGGATAAGTAAAAATCATTGGATGTTTAATTTTCACCCTCTGAGTGTTTCAACCTCTGGAGTTTGTGGACCGTGTGAACATGGCTAGTGGCAGACCCAATAAATAACATATTAGGAATAGGATCCAGTATATTCACACTTGTACACTTTTAGCATGTTTAGTATTCATGCGGCACCCCAGATAGAACTCATATTAGGATATGGATACAGCATTTCACACCTTGGTATCTCTTAAGTATTTTTTTCAAAAAAATAATACCATATTTTTCCTGCAAACAGGAGTTATCATCTAAAAACCCAAATAACACAGTCCTGGACCCAGAAAAAGGAAACAGAATCAGGACACAGGTTTGTAAAGGACCCTTTGACTGGTATAGATCTATGTATTACACTATGACTGGTATCTCAAAGGAGACAACTTTTGTGTTCAGGTCTTAAAACAGGGTTAGTCCTACAAGATGGACTTTTTTCATTTCAAACATAACAGGTTAAAAGTAACTGGTGAGAAATTCCTCATGGATGTCCCATTCCAGCCCATCCATGAGGAATTTTCTACCAGTTTATGGCACACCTTCAGAGTATGTTGGAGGGAAAAGGTACACTCATGTAGGACTAACCTGGTTTAAACCCGGAACTAAAGTTAGGACCCCTTTGAGAATACCAGCAATAGACGGAATTGTGTCACAATAAAGCGGTTCAAATGCACACGGGATGTAAATAGTACAGACATTGCAAAATGAGCTTCTATGGTGTCTACAGTATTTCTTTATTAGACTAAGTGAACCGGAATTGGCAGATGTCTCATTTAGAGGTAAAAAAACCGCGCCAATGTTTTTAGGTTATTGACTTGGATAGGAGGTATTGTTTGGGTTCGAGGAATTTCCCAGAGGGGGGAGTCCGCCCCCCGGGGAAAATTCGGAGAAACCAAAAACAATAACGAAGATCAAATCAATAACCTAAAAAACATTAGCGCAAGGTTTTAACCTCATTCATAACTGTAACTTTGATAAAAAAATCTGTGGTTCTGCGGGTTTCCCGTACAGAAATTACCCTACAATGCATCGTTCTTTATAAAATGGCAATTTCTCTCACCCCTATTTAAAAAATGAACGGTAATTGAATGGCATTAAATTAAGGGTTTCCCCCTACGTCATACGGTTGACAAAAAGCGTTGACCAATTAGAATGCGGGTTTAATACATTGACACGGATAGCACCTCTTAACATATACATTTATTATGTTTGGGGCCATACCACCAAGGACTACCATGCTAAACGGTTTTTTGCCTGATTTGTGGAGTTTCCCCGGAGTTTTTACGGAAAGAAATTCGCATGGAAAGGGGAGGGTTTTATCAGGTCAACGTTTCATTTTATCTCCTTTGTTCGAAGTTGTCATATGCCAATGCGAATATATATCGTTCTTGAAACAGCATGTTTGAAGTTCAGAGAGTTTGGCCAAGTGTCTGTATCATGTGTATGTAGGCGGGATAGCCTGCGTACGCTAAGCCAGCTCGTTAGAATGTTTAGCTAACATCGCCTGGCATATGGGTGGGATCTACAAAATTCTTTAGGCTTGTGTATACTACAGTCCTCAAATGATGAAATCAAGTGTTATTTGTTGCTCCTGAATATTAGTAGTGATCTGTTTACATTCTGGATATCAGCGGACAGTGGAGCAGTATTTGACATGCTCCTGAACATGGCATGGGAGGGATAGGCCTAGGCCTAGCTATGTTCATAAAACGTGGATGATCATTTGATATGTTGGATGACAGTGCAGCTCGGTGGGACCCCATGTTCATGTCACAGACTTTTTACCGTGAGGTAGGTTTGTACAAGTCAATCAAGAAAATCCATGCAAACATTTAGTTCTTCTAATTACTACCACAAAATTCAATAAATTTTAATTGAAATAGCTCGGGCTCAAGAAGCCCCCAATAGGTCATAGCCATAAAAATTCATATTCAACAGTCACACCTGACAAATTTTAGCCTATGAACAAATGAATAATTAATATTGGGATTTTTTTTTTTTTAATTTTGCATTGTTTTGAAATATGCACATTCCCGGTCAATTAAACACAACTTTCAGTTTACTAGTACTCTAACCCAAAGTAATGTTGCTCCATCAAAATTGCAGCTGGTATGATTGAAAACCTTGTTGTACCATGTCGTATTGAGCTTGTGTTTGTAGTTACGCAATGCTGGTTATGGTTAATGTTTATTTTTCCTGCAAAAAGTGAGGAGGGGGGCAGTTTTATTTTTTTTACGTAATGACACTAAAATTTGGCCGTTTTCACCTGAAAATGATATTCCACTACTGCCAGCCGCATCAACAAAAGATATCAAAAAATGGTGAGGCCTTTTTTAAGTTTATGAGGAACAGACCCTATGTCTCTAAAATCAACATGAAAAGTGAACGTGTTGACATTAATTAGGCCCATCAATCCATCAACATTTTTCAGGATTGAAAACATTAAAAAAAAGTTTCGCTTTACCTGAAAAGTGAGAGGAGGGCTAGCTACGGGATTCTAGGTTTTAATGCGGCCTTCAGTGGTTTGGTGTTCCAAGACAGTGTGATTGGCGATCTAAAAATATGCAACGAAATTTCCCAAATTTTTAAATTGCTTTAACCTGAAAAAGGACCCGAGAAGGTCCATACTATTACTATACTAGTGTACGTTGGCATGACCATGGAATGTAAAATAGACAGAGCCAGAGCCGCACCCTGTGGTTTGCTCACGTGATGTGTTCTTGTTGGATTTGAAAAACAACAAAACGAATAATAAAAGCTGAAAAAAAAATCAATTTCGGCCTGTCGATTTGTGCGGTTTCTTGTTTCAGTATAAAAATTATAAAAAGACAGTACATGAACGTTTGTTTATGTCAGAGGTCGTACCTGCCAGGGGATTCCCCAGGTCACTTTATGCATAAATTATACATGCTTAACAATTGTAAACGGGACTGTTGACAGGTTGATGTCATGATGTGGGTGGGAGATACGGTTGTGTGTTTTGCGTGGCACTGGGGACTCTCATTTTACGATATACTTAAAACTTGAGTCACTTAAACAGTTGTTAAATTCACCTTTCCTAACACACGACGACCCTCTAAGGCGCACTGCTTTCTGGCGCGGCGGTATCTCAAGTTAGAGATCGTACTCGCTGTGATCCTCAAATTCATAGCAAAATGCAAACGCCGTTTCTTCCAATGTGCCGATAGCGGGGAGTTGCAGACCAGGTGCAGGTAAGCCGGGCGATATATCTCCGCTAGATTTGCCGGTGCAGTCATGCTAGCAGCTGCAATTTGTGGGCGATTTTCGTTGTCAAAACACCCACTCTACATCTCATTTAACAGTCTAAACTCCGACCGCGGACAGGGAGTTTAGTTGACACTGACACCATCCCTCAACATGCAGTTATTTCGTTGAGGCTGTCAAATTTCATAGGCCGGGTGGGTGGACCATACAATATTTCTTCCAGACAAATTCTGCATAATATCCCATCGTTGTATAGTTCTGCCCCACCCCCCCGAGAAAAACCGGGTACATTCATGGTGTATAGAACCTAACTTCAGCGCACGAAAGGAGCTGAGCCTTGAGGTATAACTTTCAGCTAGTTGACCTTTCGTCAGTCACCGTCCATGTCCATAGGCAGTGATATGCATAGTATCACGTTTTATTTCTAATGAATTCACATGGCAAACCAAAGATGTAATTACAACACATTTCTCATCATATTGTTTTCTTTGTCAGTTATATGTTGGTTAGTTTAACGGAGTGTCCGCTTTACATTTCGGGTGATTTCATGCATTCATGACTCAGTCATGCTCTCGCCATTCAGAATTCACCGCGAGCTGGGCCAGGGTAGTCGGGAAATTTTTAATATCCATGTTCCCAGGGCCAATTTATCAAATTTTGATCTGTAGTCTTGATACGTCACAAAAGAGCGAGTCATTGTTGCACGTATGACATCACAATTCGAGGTCATTGTGAGATATCAATGACCTCTTCGAGTGTGCGTTATTTATGTAACATCAGATTTGTTGGTACCACATATCATAAGTTATGATGTGTATTAGTTCTAAAGAGTATAATCTAGGAACGAGTAAAGACACTAAGTGTCCGTTTGTTTATTAGGATTGTAATACTTACCCTGATGTGGGTACTTACAAATTGCAATTCTTCCTTTGTGCGATTGCGCATTCCCTCAATCTAAACACCCACCTATACAAAAATGGAACTCCCAACCCTAACCGGTCCGATCACATCGTACGCCCAACTTATCCCTGACCCTTCTAACTTTAGGGCCTCACAGATCAACAATCCCGAGGTTCTCAGGGGGCCCTGGTCAGGCTGGTAGTATAATGTACCCCACATCCTGTAAGTATAGGTACTATCCTATAAACAAACAGACACTTATTGTCTTTCCGTTTATTACGGATTAATACTTAACGCTGATGTGGTACTATACATTACAAATTGCAAACAGACTGACGGACAGAGCGTAGGAAGGTGAGAACATCTGGAGGAGACGTAATATACAAAAATAATTCCCCTCCTCCCAAAATTCGATCTCCAGACCTTAGTCTAACTCATTGATTATCATAGTAAGTTTACTATATAAGTTCCATGGTCTAACTACCAAACTGCCAGAAAATGTGGTACAGAATACCGAAATCTAACGTTAGATATTTAAACTTACTCTCACCTTAAGAAACATCGGAAGAATGACGCCTGCGGTCCCTCCTGCGAGACCATCCACCTTAGTCTTACTCCTAGCTTGACCTCTAGACATCGACGGACTCCACAGTCAGAATCTACTGAAATCACCTGCCTACATGAACCCCCATTCTGGTAGATTTCTATTTAACGACCCAACATTCAGAGGCAATATCGGATCTGGCTTACCAAATAAATGTGAAAAGGATCAACATCCAAGCCCCTATGGGCATTGAGAACTCCTTACCTCTCTACAGTGTAGGTATACTAAGAGAAAAATCAGAGAACGCCGGGGTAAAAAAAATAGAGTTCAAGTTAATGTCTAATCATTGAGACCAATTTCTTCAATTTTATTCAGCATAGGGCCTACATGTACTGGGATACGAAAACCAGAACATGAAGCTTGACAAATGGAACTTATTGATATAATAAATACTAAAGTTAGCTCATCATAAAATAGGCAATTGTTAACCATTTCCCGGCGAAAAATAACCAAACATTCTATCTAATCGGCCGACAGGCTCCACTTCGGATCACCCCGACCCGACGTGCTTGACAAAAGGTGTTGTTTTTTAAAAATCGAAATTCTTACAATGTCGCCGACTCCCCTATTCAAACGGAGCTGCTGACTGGGCTTTTTGAAACAAAAAAGGAATAGCCCAGGCTGGCCAAATCCTAACTCGAGGCTAACATCGTTAATCTCTTCGAAACATTTCAATACAAATTACGAGCATGGAGTGAAAGAATTGATGGACAACGCCCCCACAAACATTGGAACCGATCTAAACGCTGGAACGATTCACCGCAACGGGAAAACACACGCGATTTCAACATTGACCATAAAATTCTGATTCTCGCTGACTGGATCGAAGACTTTGTCTGCAAATACAAACAAACCACCGAAACCCATTGAAGAAATGAACAGACCTAATATTTCCTCTTAAAAACTAACCGCAACATGTCCAAACCGCGCGGTCCAACAAATTGGCACATGTCTGGCCCCTTGTTTTGGGGCACATTGGCCGACGCTTACTCCAACACTTTTCCGGGTTGTTCGTAACCAGACGAATACTGACGAACACGTTAAATACCTTTCTTGCGTCATTACCCAACCGGTCCCCGTAGCGAAAATACGCGTCGTTCCGCAATAGACCAAAATTTGGCTCCTTACTCTTGAGCAGGCATATCGGTCAACCTAAAATGGCACGTTGGCACTTACTCAATTTGCGTTGTATCACTGATGACAGAATCCGGGATCAGCCCAAACACATTTAACCGATACGTGTGCATATTGATTATCGTGCCAAAATTACACCCTTGCTTCACCAATGACAGCTGTGTATCTTCCAAGGCCCAAGGCTATCCTAGACAACCAAAAAAAAGTAATGCCACTACACTGTATCTAATATATAAGAGGCTAAGACATCCAGATAAACCTTAAGCCCTAATATTTGAATTAACACTTAACTTAAACAACGTGATAATTCGGCCTACAATAAGGCCCTCATATTTTTGATATAGGCCTAAAGCCGACAACCACAGATCGGTGTAGAAAAATTTGATAGTCCTCCCCCGGGCTCCAGTCCACTTACAACGGTAAAGAAAGGGCCCTCAATTCAGATGACTCTTCACCCCCATAGTCTCAAGCGTTATTTCAGGGCGAATGGAGTACGGGCTCTGGCTCCCTGATATTCTATAGCTATATAGCTGTCTTCCAGCACCCCGGTCCAGCCGAGTGGATGCCGATTGAATCAGCCCTGCACTGTTAACTGACATCTATACCGGTCTGCTGAAAACTATAGTTTGGCCCATCAAATTCAACCCCCTGACTTCCTCATGGGATAACCCGCGATGGTGAAATATACAAGGAAGCTATGTAAACAACCCCTCATCGGCCTATATTCAGATATAGCCAATTAGGGGGCCTATAGACGTACTGCCTATCCAAAGGGAGTTTGAATCGTGTTGATCACTTCAGGAGGACTTGAATATAAACCTTTACACCATACAACAAATCTCATTATTTTGAACAACCGAGAGGGCGCACTTACTTTTCAAATGTTGCCGGCCTCTCTCCCCACTGACCTCTGTACAAGTCAGTGCGCTCTTCTCCGCATAGTTGCCGTCAAAAATCCCAAACACAAGTTGCAAAGGGCGTGAGTTGGACCCTGGTCGACCTCCTGCGGGTCGACAGGCGGCGTGAATCCCCACAATACACGACAAAGCGCCCGTAACCGAAACCGACGGTGTCAAACAGAACGAACAGAGAAACACGCCAAACTTCATTCGATTCACTTCAAACTCCGCTCAAATCAAACTCCTGGGAGAAGGGGCATAGGCTGCCAACTTCTCCACGGTATCAATAGAACGTCTAAGATACGGGCGTCGATAACTGGAAAATAGTAATTTACTTATTGCAAACCTGAAAAACAGCGTGGAAATGACCGAACATGCCCTAGAACAAGTTTGGAAATAAAATAGCGTACATGAGATAAAACCTAAACCAGGCAAAAATGCCTGCCTTTGCTGGACTATGCCTGGCTGCCGTGACATGACACACTGTCTGTCCATCAAGACGATGGACACCCGCTGAATTGAACCGCCCCGAACATAAACAGAGCTCCAAATCCTGATATTCATCCTGACTTCTCACGAGACCGTCCTACAGTGGTATGATGAAAAATTAATTTAAAAATATAGACCCCACTCCTATTTGGGTAGATCCTACATCTACCGACGCTATTCTCCATGGGGAGGCGGAAATCGCTCCGGCTTCCAAGATACATGAAAAATCCACTCAACGAATTCATTCCACCCTACAAAATCTGACAACCCTACTGGCATCGACAGAGGTGTTGTCGACATGGAATAAGAAGGCAGAAAGCGGTTAGTGTCAGCGGAGATCCCCCAGGAATCTAGGAGTGATGCCCACTAAATATAACATAAGACTGAGAATCTTCAACATATTATTATGTTAGCACCGGTTGCCAAATTGACTGACTAACTAATAGATCTAGACAAGCCCACAAAATAACCACCGGTGTCAGGACGAAAACGGACCTGACTTAACCAGGACAAACACCAACTTAGGCAGATCGTCGAACGGACCACAAGCATGAAATACAAACTGGCTCTATAGAGAGGGGGGCTGTTTTTATATACCATCACAAACACGTAGATTTGAACTAAAGGATCGTACAGGAACTCATCCTTGAGATCGAGAGATACCATTATCCCCATAGTCTGGATAATATTGAAATGCAATTCATAATCGAGTTCATCAGAAACTAAAACAGATGTCAGTATAATGGCACCGCACCAACCCGCAGCCATTATGACAATAAGTGGTCCTACCAAACAGATTGAGAAGCATTAGATTAAAGACTGGACACGTTGTATCTAATAGTGACACATATCACCTGCGGCGCCCTCACGACTAACCAGCTGCTTTACAGCTGAATCATGATACCTCTACGCGAGGTACAACACCTGAGCCGATCCATCATCAACATATTTATGCTACCATACTATATTTAATATAATCTAAACACAATATATTACATATAATATAACATATTGTGATATACAATGTCAAAATCAACGAAAGTCTGATGTCGCAAAAACCCCGACAATGCAGTATCAAAACACGATAGGGGATGAAGACATGGACCTTACGCTAACAGCTGCAGCCGTCATTCTAAATTACGGCCAAAAATAGGTCCAATTTTCACTAAACCCAAGTGAGATTTAAAGGAAACATCACAAAAGAGTCATAAGACCTCCTACACGGGGAAACACTGCTGGAAACCTATACAAATCAGCTAGTTTCCTGCCACAAAATAGGGAAAGAAAAAACAGACAGAAAAAATATACGTTACCGCCCTGTTGGATCCCTAAAGAAGAAGAGGGCAGGGATAAGGTGGGCGCGTACCGATGTTGAGCCAGGTACCTGTAGGGTTGGGAGGTTCCATTTTTGTTTAGGGGTGTTAGATTTAGGGAATGCTGCAATCGTCACAAGGAGAGAGATGGCAATGTAAATGTACCCACATCAGGTAAGTAGTAATCCAGAATAACTACCCATATGTTAACCCCGGGGCACTTAACTGGTCAATGCGATTGGCTTAAATACATCATTTAACCCTACAAATAACCAATCACAGCAAAAGCTGAAAGGTGCATACATATATGCAGATATATAAAAGGTATCTTTTGATTGGTGACTCCAGAGGGGTTTCATGTTATAAGATGTTATGAACCAATCAGTTGATATGTGAAAAATGCTGGGTAGACATCCAACAGGGCCAGATGGGGTTTGTGTAAGCATGTGGAACCAAGGGGTTTGTGCAAAAAATTACAAAAATAATGCCTATTTTTTAATCAGAGATCCTCACACCCCTAAGGGTCCTGCAGCCTGGGTATGCCAGTGACATCAGCGGGTAAGTCTACAAACTTGTTTAGGTTGTGGTTCGTCTTTAATTAAATGGTCAACAAAATAGTGTGAAAAGGAAACTATAGGATAAAGTTGTTGAAAACCATGCTCTTGGTTTTTAACTAAAAAAAGTTGACTGTAGAATATCAGAACTGAATCAATTGTCCTTCCAAAAACTTGCACACGGTTCATGAAGTCCAATGTTGGTGATACAGATACAGACCCACAAGAAGTCAATTTAATCATTGATTGATGATTGATTGATTGATGGATTGTTGATTGATTGATAAATGGATGGATTAATGGATTATGCAAGAATTGCAACAACACTTAAACATTACTTCTGCCCTTATACTGACAATATAAGATTATAACTTGATTCAATTTCTCTTTAAATAGCTAATTGCTTTTTGCTCATGTCTGTGGTTTATTTTTTTTTTAATGAAAGAGTAAAAAAAAAAGCAAAAATTTACTTTTTAATAAAACATCAGTCAGGCAAAGGTTTACAAAGGGTTAACTACACACAAATATTGATTCTAACCAATAAAGAACATTGTGTCATTCATGACTGAACTTAACAAATTCCTTTTTATTAATCATTTTGATGTAATTTTCAATACAATTTACTTTTTGTTAAGCTGCCCAATTTCATTATGTCATATTCCTTACTGTCCTAGCATCATTTGTTGCCACATACGCTTCATTCCCACTGTCCATAACAATCAAAGTATTGTAACTTTAATATCAGAAGTGATTTGGGTTTCCATTATTGGTTTGGTGACACAAGCTCACATTGAATGCAATGTTATGCCAACTCAAAAATACTCATGTTTAGCATCTCAATTTGTCTAAAAATTCTGTCTTTGCCACTCACAAAGTTAAAATCCAATTTAACATTTTTAATTTTTTGTTGTTGAAGAGGAGGTCCTGTTTTAGATCCCGAATCTGACATTTAACTAATCCTCAATTATTATTCAAATGATACTCCTGGGCCATATTTCTTGGACATACCAATGCGCATTTTGATCATTGCATTTTACTGTGTCTAATGTGGCAACACAATTGTGCGCCGTTTGGCAGGGGGAAGCGCGTCCAATTAAACTGTCCAAAAATTATGAGCGAGTTAGTGAGCTGAAGTTCACTCAACTCCTTCAGCTTATTTAATGGCCAAATATGGCAAAAGACATTATAGATGAGTATATTCCAGTGGGTTTCAAGTTCCCATGGTACTACAATTAAATGATCTGAAAACCTGGATCTGCGACTTATGTAGAAAATGTATTCCATCTCAATTAAGGATGCACCCAACAAACAATAATTAACAATGAAATAACCTTGGAGTGCAAGTTAATTGCAAGGCTCCACGAATGACAAACAAAGCAATTTCTTGAAGTATATACAGCATTATTGGTCATAGAAACATCCCATGCAAACACAAGGAAAATCATAGGGGGGATCCTTGATCTCAATCAGCTGGACATCAGACGATGACAGCCGGCCTCACTCAATAAAAATTTCCTGACTTTTCATCAAGATTTCTGTTTTGCAGTGTTAAAACCAATATGAGGTCTAAATTGGATATTCTTAACTAATGTATGCTTAAAAAGTTATTTTTAAGAAAAATGTGAAATGATTGCAAATTCCAACATTGGCGAATGAAGCTGAGGATCTATGTACCGTAATGAGAACCATAGGTCCAGTTAGATGATATGAGTAGTGTTTTAAAAGAATCCTGTTGACCTCTGGTTCGGGTACAGAACTAGGCAATTTCCCCTGAATAGCCGCTCAGTTTTTTTTGGGCTTTTTGGCTACTTACGCACCCCAATGGGCTGGATCGACAAATCATGCATTCAGGAACTGTATTTTTTGCTCAATGCCCATTTTTTTTTTCAATTTCCTGGCCCCGTATAGCTACCCTGAATGTTGACTGGCATGTGCATTTCATTTGGAATTATATACTAGCTTCACTCTATCTGTCCACTGGACAAAATAATTCAGGTGGATTCACATTTCACCTGCAGATGTCTGCTAAACTAGCCTTTTTCCATAATGCTTTTATGTGCCAAATGCTGAACTACGTGTTGGTGGGTGAAGAGCATTTTCCAAAAAGTCTAGTGTCAGCAGATATTTTGCCGATTATACACCCACCCCTCAAGAACAACCAAATGGTACCAAGCCCTTATGAATTGGTAGTACAATGGTTCAGCTGCAAACCCCCAAAAATCTTCAAAACGTTTGAAATCACCTTCTGAATAAGTGCTATGATGCAGCAAGCAGTGTTTTTATCAAATTAACAACTTGTGCACCATATTGGTTTCAAACAAAATTCCACCTCTTAGGGGCATATTCCCTTAAGGACCTTCCCTATGTGAGGATTGCAGCAAATCAAACCATAGTGTTTGGGGGTATTCGTTTCTATTTTATGTTCTAAAAAGCCCAAACTTCCAAAATCAAATTCAAATTTAAAGGAGGAGGCGGTATCATATTTACACACATAAAAACACAATCGTGGTCATTTTAGTTCAAAAGATACTTTATTTCAATTCCTTTATTATCATAATACACATTAGGGAAGAAAGCCCAGTTTTAGATCTGGCGGAACTGGATTAACCCGGAGAAAACCTTCGAGG
>JAMKCH010034220.1:0-24693 GCA_023653785.1 Ophioderma brevispina
TCGTACGAGGATGGCATATCATGGGCTTCGTTTAGCTAATCGTTTAGCTGGGTGACGGGCTCTGTACACCACTTGAAGGTGCAACAATTAATTTCAAATAACAGGTGCCCTTAAAAAATGTGGAAAATATGTTTTTTTTGGGGGGGGGGGTTTGCACTGGGGTAAAGATAAAAAAAATATCCCACTTGAAAGGATTCAGCTGAGAACTGTTTCTTTGGTATAAAAATTGTGAAATTTCTCATTTCCTATAGGAGCAAATAGGAAATTCAGCCTTATGTTTTCTATTGAAATTAAAGCATATAAAAATCACCTTTTGTTTTCATTTTAAGTATACGTTATTCCTGATGTAGCCAGATAAATGGAATGGAATCTAATGAGTGTCCAATGGATATGAAACTCTCTTGTTGCACCTTAACGTATCTGTCCCACAATAATAAAGGCTAGCTTCAAACTTGGTTAAAATTTTGAGATACTTAGCAATATTTTCAGAAGTAAATACGTCAATAAATAAATACCTTAATATATATAGGAAAAACACTTGTGCTACTGTATTAAAAGAAAAATGACACACTGGTTTTTTTTTTTTTTTTTTTGCTGACATGCTTAGAACCAGTCATACTAACTTTGATGCCCCTAGAGGGACTAGAACTTGATTATTTTGAATTGATACCTCTAGCGGTAGCCCCGGGTACCAAACCAAAATCAAAGAACCCCCGGATAAATTCACGGTTTCCCGTACTTCTCGCAAATTTTGTTAATCACCCATTACGGAGTGTAGGCCTATGCCCCACAATTTGGCGTGCAACTGCTCCCATTGGCTTAAGAAGATTTTCAGGATTGGGGGCCCGCTGACGCAATAATATTCATCTTAAAAAGAAAAGCTAAAAATTTTATTTTTAACAGGTTGAAAGTTATTTTTTCTGAATTTATTTAAAGAACGCCATCAAAATTGAGGGTTTTGATTTATTCCGTTTTATGTAAAATTACGATATAGGCCTACATTATGCATTTACACCCTCCGTTAAGGTGGTATTAAATTATTTTTCAACCGGCGATGATTAAACATTTTTGGCTTTTCTTTTCAAGATTCATCTCGCTGCCCCGCTGACCTCCGCGAAGCACGGAGCGCTGAGTGGGGAGGTTGCGGGAGGGGAAAGCTTTGGAATTGATAGGAACACTCGGTGCATGTTTTCAAATTTCGATGGGCCCGTGTGATCTTCTTTCAGTTTTACAAACAGAACTTTACAAAAATCACTTAACATTATTCATACCACTATTTTAAGAAAGTGAACATTACAGCATAAAAATTGTTATAAAATAAAAAGGTGGTCATTAACACAAAAACATTCTTTCACTTTTTATCCCTCCTTATATATAACCGTAAATTATGTGAAAAGGTTATATAAATCAGTATTCCACCTTCTAATTGGACTATCACTGTGGTAGAAGTCTCTATATTTTTAGTTTCGTTTTTTTAAAACAAGAACATCCTTTTTATATTCGTAATAATACATGGAAATTTCATTTTGAATATGCATTAAAATTGTTAGGCCTATCTTTCATAAGAGTTACAGATTTAAAAATCTGTATTTTTCTTAGGTCAAACAAAGGATATGCATATTTGTAAAAAATCTCAAATACGTAATAAATCAAGTTGCTGGCAGCTGACAATCTGTTATTTTTAAAAACTGCACTTTTGCCATTATAAAGCTGAAAATGCCTTAAAAATAACAGCCAAAATGTTATAACAACAAAATCTGTGTACAAAACCGGAAAACACCGTAAAAACACGACAAAAGTGCTGCGGGTGATCAAAAATACAGAGCCCGCTGTTTTTACGGGACACATTTTTAACAGTGAATTTATGCAGCCTGATATAGGTACCTTTATTGTGAAAACACCCAAATAAAGGAGAAGGCTTGGAGAAAATATTAATGTCTCTGAAGTTTTTGCGTCATGTGCTTTGTGATTAACCAAATCGGTGACTGCTCCCGTTCAATCAGCTAGCGATTGCAATAGTGTTGCTAAGTTGATTATAGTGGAAAACCTCAGCAATGAAGTCACGGACGGAAATCGGCGTATTGCCGTTAACCCTCGTCTTACCAAGCCTTTTTTGTAACACGGTTTACCGGGGGGGGGGGGTGTTACCACCCTCGAGAATTTGTTATAAAGCACCCGATGCTTATGATTTTGATACCAGTGGATAGCTATGGTCCTCCTCTTTCCAATGATACCAAAATAAGTACCAACATACCTAGTATGGCGTCACAATGACGTCATCAAGTCCGCGCGTCGGCAAAATTGGCATTTTCCACAGAAAATAGGCGAAAATCCAATTTTGCGCTAAAAAGGTAGGAATATCGGATTTTCATGCGGTTTTCAGCTCTAAATGATGGCAAATGGCTAGTTTTACATAAACATAGAGTTTTAGAGCCATACTGTGCATAATATTTTCAAAATTGCACCATAAAATATCCTTGGGTGGCAACCACCCCCCCCCACCCTTCGACTTTGACGGTATACCCTAACCCCGGTGAAGGTGCTACCTTAGCATTTTTTTCGCTAAAATGACAGGTGTAGAAGTAACCATTGTCCGCCGTACTCATAGTCCGGCAACAATGGTGAACAATAGGGCAATCGATTCAGTTGACTCTTTACGCAACATTAGTTTCACGCTTTATTCCGTTATCGTCTATGGAGCCCCGGACTATGGCTCCCACAGGACTATATCTGCTTTCACACCGGAAAGCTTTTTACGAAAGTTTTTGGCATTTTAGCGCACCGGAGCGAAGTTCACTGGGGGGGGGGGTTGTAACCACCCCACCCCCTCCCCCTTGGTAAGACGAGGGTTAATGTACAGACTTTACGATAATTTCCCTTATTTTTTCCACCGTATTTCTTCTCCAGAATTACATCCATTTTTCAGAGTAATCCTAATCATCTCTGCAGTTTCAGTTTTGGTTTCAATAATTTTTCCTTATAGGTCTGAAAGTTTATCCAATTTTATGTTAGGATTTGAATCCATTTACTTATCCATTAATTTGCACTCTGGTAATATAACGAGAAAGGTATTGGCACACTTACAAATTTTATGGTGGAATTAAGTGGGAAACATTTTTTTTTTAATTTCAGGGCTCCTGAATTCCAACAATAAGAATTTCTGCTTCGTATTTCTTGGCTTTCCTTGAACTGACCCTAAAGCCAAGTAAAAAAAGAAAAGAAATGTGTTTCTCGCAGTAACCCTCGTCTTACCAATACAAGGGGGTGGGTGTGTGGGGTGTGTGTGTGAAAAAAAAAAAAAAAAAAAATAAAATGCCAAAACATTTCCTAAAAAGCTTCTAGGTAATCGTTCTCTCATCCTTTCCGGTCATTTTAGCGAAAAAAATGTGAAGGTAGCACCTTCACCGGTGTTAGAGTATGCCGTCAAAGTCGAAGGGTACGTAGGGGGATGGTTGCCACCCAAGGATATTTTATGGTGCATTTTTGAAAATATTATGCACAGTATGGCTCTAAAACTCAATGTTTATATAAAACTAGCCAATTGCCATCATTTACAGCTGAAAACCGCATGAAAATCCGATATTCCTATACGTTTTTTAGCACAAAATTGGATTTTTCGCCTATTTTCTGTGGAAAACGCCAATTTGGCCGACTCGCGGATTTGATGACGTCATCGTGACTTATTTTGGTATCAATGGAAAGAGGACCATAGCTATCCACTGGTATCAATATCATAAGCATCGGGTGCTGGGTGGTAACCCCCCCCCCCCCCCCCCCTTGGTAAACCGTGTTACAAAAAGGCTTGGTAAGACGAGGGTTAAACGGTTAAAAACATCCTTTAGATATGGATTTGAGATTTTTTTAAGATGGCAGCCGTGTATAAAATAGCTACCAAGATGTATCTTATTTATGTAGCCTCTAAATGGCGCTATCATGCGTTTTATATCAGTTTCAGTTTACATTGTTTTAAAGAATAAATGTTATTGTTAAAAGTGCTGAAAGAGTAAAATGTACTCTCTTCTGTGTGCAATCAACAAGGCAAATGTGATATTTACTTTAAAAATCATGCTATTTGGAGCGTTTTATGCATATTTTTCTGTATCGCCTAAAGAAAATTAACACGATGAACAAAACCGGTATAAGATATATTTAATGCAACTTTTACACACCTTTTTATTTTCATTTAATTTTTATTTTATTTTGGAAGCATATTGAGAAATAACCAAAAGCGGGCGTGGCATCAAAAATGGCGCAGGCGGGAAAAATAAACGCGTTATTTTGTAATTGTACTTGATCTAAAATGTTGAATGTCATGAAAGAACGGTAAATCAAATGGGATATTTACCAAGCATTCAATTAATTATGCAAATTAATCCTCAAAATAGACCTACGAACACCCCTAAGGGTGTTCGCAGGTCTACGAACAATTCGTTAGACCTACGTACTGATCGCAGACATTTGAGGTCTTGTGAAACAGAGCCACGTACAGTTCGTGACCTAGCTGCGATCAGTTCGTGGGAGCTACGAACGGTTAACTGATCGTACGACTAGTCGCAGAGTTTAGTGAAACACCCCCCTGGACGAATTGGGTCAAAAATTGCATAGACCTGTACATCATCAGCAGCATAAATGTGATAATGTAATTGATGACTTTCAACAATTTGTCCCATTCTGCGTGTGTAATAGGTAAAAGCCTGAGGGCCAATAACCGAGCCTTGGGGACACCATAAATGAGCTCATTGTCATCTGAAAAGGCCCCTTTGACACTAACTCTACTATAGTTCTGCTACCAAGATAAGTCTGGTACCAGCTATAGACTTTGCCACAGAGACCAAAATCACCAGCAAGCCGTTCCAGAAGGATACCGTGGTCTACGGTATCAAAAGCTGCTGAAAGATCTAACATCAGGAGGAAAACGGCTTGAATTGTACTTTTTACTCAAAATGTCACAAGTTGTCCCCCCTAATTAGTGTTTTTTCCAAGATACTTTCCAGCACTCTCATCTCAACTAAAAGTCTATCTGCACAAAATGGCCTTTATTCTGATATACAATCAGCATATCGCCAGTTCCATTCAACTGAAACAGCCATAAGTAGGGACATGCAAGAGCTATTACCACCTCAAAAATCAGAAAAATCCATTGCGGGAATCTTGCCATATAGGCCTACAAAGGTCATAATTTGTATGTTATAGCGCCCTCTATATGCCAATTTCCCATAGAAAGACGTGTAAAACTAGCTTTTTATTAAAAATTATATTTGCCCGCAATGAAATGTAATCAAATTTACACAGGATGTAGATACTGGTATAAATACTTCAAATCAGTTGTCAAAAGTGTGTCGCCGTGGATATTTTTTGTTTTATTCTCGTTTTGTCATAATAAATGAGACTCTCAAACAGCTGTGTGTAGTGAGTGATCTGCAGCTCTTGGCGCTAGGCAAGGGCAATGAAGCAATTTTGATTTTGCTTGATTATTCTGCCGCATACATTACCCATTCCATCTTTTTCGAGGATACCACTGTGTTACGATGGTTTAAATCATATCTTACTAATCGTCCCCGAGCTGTTGCTGTGCTTTCAGACATTCATATCCTTCCTTGCGGTACCCCACATAGTGCAAGAAAGTTGTTTTTTGACCTAAAAATTGCAACAGAAACAGTTTTTGTGTTATCATACTAAATTGTCACAGAATAATGTGTCAAAGGTCTAGAAAAATCAATAATGGGGAACATGTAAAAAAATAGGGGGTAAATTTTGTATAAGGGTTAAAAGTAAAACGGGTCTAATTGTTTTGAAACCTACACCAACATATTCATCTGATCATGAGGATGAAAAAGGTATAGTTTTGCCACATCTACGGTCATTAGTTTCAGGATTATAGGCTCATAACGGTTCAAGGTCATCCTGGGGTAATTCTTTCAGAAACTAATAGTCTAAAATTGTTTGTCTGGTCATATCCTAAAACAGAAAATGCATATATTTGCTCTGTATTTGACATTTTAGTATGAAAGTTAGATGGTAAGCATGATCCCATGATATGTAGACCATTGTCACATTTTGATCTCTAATTACGTGACCAAATGGTGAAATGGGTGCAAGTATTTATTCCCTGGCACTTTGGGACTATATGAAGAATTTGGGACCATTTTGAAAAGAATCGGAGCATTCTGAAAATGTTGACCCAAGATGACCTTGAACCCTTATTGCCCCATAACTATTAAAATAACTATTAAACTATAACCCACAGACAGGGCAAACTATACCATTTTTAATCCTTAGGACATGGCCAATGTTGGTATAGATGCAATACAATTATACCTACTTTATATGTTTTCCCGGCCAATTTCGCACTTTTATCAATCAGAAAAATAATTTGGCAATCAATTTCGCACGTTTTGGGCATATCGATGTAAATCCTAAGTACAATTTCGTATTATGAACACTCTATTCCATTTTTCGTCAATCAATTTCGTTGTACAGCATAACCTTTAGCTTATGGTAATGAAAGTTCGTCTTTATGCTTTCAATTTCGCCATTTCGCATTTATTTCGAAAAATCATCAACTTTTTTCGCTATACGTAAACAAAAACGGTGTGAAACAATGTAGGGTTGATTTTCAATTTCATTCTAATTGGCGATTATGCATTCAATTACGTTACGTTATAGACCTACAATATACGATTACGTTTAATAGACCTACAATGACAAAATCAGTAAAATGGCTTTCCTTATTATTTTTTTTGGGTAAAACATGCCAAAACTAATTTTATGAAATTTCATATTTTCAGGACATACATTATAGGCCTATATTTTTTCCGGCAAATTTAATTCGTCATGTACAGTAATGTAATTGAAACAATTAGCTTAAAAGTGGGTGACCCGATATATGACCTCGTCACCCACTTAACTCCATTAAACTTTTCATATCAGATGAAAGTACATGTTTCTTATTGGCCCATGGAATGTTCTCTTTTGATGTTTTGAGCAAAACTGTCTCCAAATGTGGTCGAGTGACCACATTAATTAATTTTATGGGCGAATTTAGTGCACATTTTTGATTCCACTATATCCAAATGGCTGGACCAATTTAAAACGTGTTTTCTAACTTTTCGAACACACTAAACATTTGTCTTTATGGTAGCTATTTTCATTCGCATGATTATTTGAATTGTTAAATCAGAATGCACATTTTTCAAACAAAAATCTCTTTAAAGCCTATAACTTCATTCTGTTAAGTTGCTTATCATATCATCATATCATATTTATTTTCCATTATTATACAGTATCATAAAAAACACAAACAGATACGTACAATGACATGGAGGCGGTGGACCAAAGGCCAATAAAGGCCAGATGAGTTTCATATTGCAATGAAATGTTTAACGTTTCATTCTCTGCTTATGACTGTAGTTGTCTTCACTTTTCATTATATATATCACTGCCACTTTCTTAATTTTCCTTTTTTTATGTATCATGCTCAGCATTGATACGGATCATGCATTTTAAAGGCAACCGTGTTTTAATAATGAGCATCTTTGTGCTACACTCATTAGGATGATTATATAACACTTTCAAATGAATACTTTTTTATCTTTAATCATACTTTAATCATGGTCCATTCCATTCAGAAAGGTTTTTTTTTTAAAAAAAAGCTACCACCAGGTCATTTTAATTCCATTACATCTTTGTATCAGTCATATAATATTGTTCAATGCCGAAATGCTGAGGAAGGAATGATTTTACCTGGACTATATGATTAAACGCAAAATATTGCTAATTCAAAAGGACATTTTTCATTTTTGATATCTCAATGTTTTGTCCCTGGACGATCTATTTCCTGGACGATCTACGCTATTGTTCCTATTGTTCCCTAAATGGGTAATTATCTTTAATCCATGTCCTTAACACACAATGGGTGATTGAGATCAGCTTCGCCCCTACCCGGATCTAATTAAACAGGATAACCGTGCAGAGTTTTCGTTAAAAATAGCACTGTTTTTGATAGTTTGTTTTCCTATGCACTGTAAAAATTATTTTACTCATGTTGAGTAAAAATGTCACAGCTCTTAATGTTGAGTAAAATCTTAATCAACGTTGCGTAAACCTTACTCATTGTTGACTAAATCTGAAATCTTAGTCATTGTTTGGGTAAATATACTGTAAATGTGGTTTTCGCGTGTTGGGTGTGTTTTTTTCGTGGAAATCCACTCTCTTTTTTTTCTTTCTTCCTCTCTTTCTTCCTTCTATTCTTTCTTTATTCCTTTCTCTATTTCTTTCTTATTTCTGTAACACTTATGTGAGGATGTGTCCCTGTGCCAAAAATGAGAGTATCAAATCTTATGTTGAACACTGAGAAATAATGTCTTGAAAATCCCTATCATGGCAGCCTCAAAGTCACTCACTATAGTCCGTAGAAATGAAATTCCCCGTCCTCTATAACCCGAAAATCCTAATGAAGAAACCCTTGTCTCGTGAAGTTTAACCTATTGGTACTCCATATTGACAGCCGCGAAAACAGTACAAACTTACAGTTGGAACCTTAATGAAATAATTTAGTTCGACACTGTGAGCGATTCCTGTGGTGAGCACGGTCAAAGTTGGCAAGTTATCGCTGCAGAGTAACCCTGCGTTACGGGTGATTGATTATTGATTAAGCTCACCGACATGAATAGGGATTAATCGTAGATCGTCCGGAAATAAATCGTCCAGGATTTTCCCATCGTCAAATAGAAACATGAATTGAAATCGCAATGCTAATCCAATTGAAATCGATTGAGCTATAGTTACAAAATTGGCCGACCATTCTATGCGGTCGAATGCTCCTTTAAACGAAACCGAATGACGTTTTGCTTACGTGGTTACCATGCACCTGAGCAAAATTGAATGGATTTTAAAAAAAAAACTTTGTGTCATGGGTCAATATGATGCATATACATGTATATACCACTATTTAGGAAAAGTAAGAAAAACCACTTCAAAGTTGTTCACTGCTTCAGACCCCCATACTCCCCCCTTAGTTATTCATCATAGAGTTTTTTATATCAGTACCAACAAAATACAGCAAGTTTGTTTTTTGAAGAATTTGAAGGGATTGCTGACATCGTTTATTGCAGTTAGTCCAAATCGGGCTGCAAATATCAAAATGTGGAAAACAATGGGCTTTGGCTATCAGAATAATAGAAATGTTGAAGATAAAATTTAACCCTGCAATCCCAAGAGCTACAGACCTATATCACTCCTTATCCCATCCCTACAAGCTCTTTGAACGCCCCCCTGCCAATCCGTACGCAACCTGTGATAGACGAAAACCTCATACCAGAACCAACAGGTTTCCGTCCAGGCAAATCAACAACAAGCCAAGTACTCTTCACCAACTCATCACATTGAGGATGGTTTCGAGAAGGGTATGGTAACGGTTGCTGTTTCGTCGACCTATCAGCAGCATACACACTGTTAATCACAGATTCCTACTCCAGAAGATCCTGGAAATTACCAAGGACATTCGCTTACTGAGCTTATCCGAGGATTTGCTGGCAAACAGGATCTTCTTTGTTCAGCTAAGGAGCGAAGAAGAGCCGATGTCGTATGCTCAGAATATCTAAAACTACACAAGGGAGTGTGCTTGCACCTCTCCTGTTCAACATATATACAACGACCAACCTTGGAGTGCAGGACCTCTCGTTTTATTTATGCATACGATCTTGGAAAATTAGCGCACAAGATGCCGACTTCAAAGTTTTTTGAAAGAGAGACTCTCCAAGCTTTGGATGAACTCACTCCCAATTATTCTGAGGAAACCACCTACGTGCAAATTCCATCTAAGACCACAGGTGTGTGCTTCCATCTAGGCAACCGTGAAACCAAACGTCCAGCTTAAAGTTACCTGGTCTGGCACTCCCCTGGAGCATGTTGACAAAACCCTGTCTACCTAGGAAGTTTACCTTGGACCGTACTCCCTCTCTTATAAGACCCACATCGAACAAGACGAAGAGCAAAGTATTTTCACGCAATAAAATCTTGAACAAACTCACTGGCACAAGATGGGGTGCTCGCCCACATACCCCTAAGATCGACGGCACTTTGTCCGCTGTGCTACTCATGTGCAGAGTAATGCCTGCCCTGTATGGGCAAGATCACCCATGCCAAGAAGCTTGATCCAGCTTTAAATTCCTCCTGCCGGCGTATCACAGATTCTCCTCCAACCAACACCAACGGAAAACCTTGTACATCCTAGCCGGAATTGGTCCACCAGACATCCGTCGTAGCGTGGCGATCATGCCACTAGCGTAGCTGCTGCCAAGTATCCAATGTGCAGCACCCTATGTCCGGACAGATACCTGCTGCCAACGCCTTAAATCCAGAGATAGTGTCTTAAGCAAAGTCCAACCTCTTGCACACAGTCTCTAAGGAGGTTAGGATAGCGCCTTGTGAAAGAAAGACTTGCCTCAACCAATAACCTCTATCGGTATGAACCTGGTGCATCTCCCACCTGGAGCTGACTCCTCATGGGCTGAATGGCGATGCCTCAATTGATTGAGAAAACCAGAACGCCGATCTAAGGTATCCTTGCAGAAGTGGGGCTAATAGTAATAATAATAATAATAGCCGAGATTTATATAGCGCATTATGATATTGGCCTCTAAGCGCTTTCATCTCACAATGCCGCTGATCACTGTTGGCTCAACCATAACCATAAACCATTTCGCAAATCATTTCAAGGGATCATCAGATCGGGATCAGACGCTTTCCCTTAATCATAACATCATCGAATAAACCATCGCAGCCGGGACCGGCTCCCCAAATATCGCATGGGTAATCGGTACAACCCAAGCGGTTAATTTCTTGTCCGGGAAATTACAATAGGCTGAATCTCACACAAGGGCTCGACGCAACGCCTTATACGCATGGATGAGCATACACTGGAGTCGTGCGCTTACCTGATTGAGCTAAGCTGTCCGCTATCTGGAACAGATCAGGGAGCCTAACTATCGTGTGATTGTGGAATAGCAACACAGACAATGGAACACCTCTTGGTCTGCCCATTGCTGGAAGCACCAATGCACAAACAAAGACCGTACGGAATTCAGTGAAGCAGCCAACGGTTGTACCCAATCTCTGGTCTGGAATCATATTTGAGAACCCACAGTGTTTTTGGAAACGATAAAAAGAAGAAGACCCTGCAAATAATTCTGATACGCTGAAGACCAATAGAAAGAAGAATATAATCAACATGCTCGCTCCAGCATGACATTGGATCAAACTGACACCCAGTATTAAACTTATCAACTCCTTTCAATTTTGGGGGGGGGTTTACAATTGTAGAGTGAAAATGTGTCAAAAAATTTTTCAAAGCACAATTTTGTTCCAACAATCATAAATTATGGTTTTCTTTCTCTTTCTTCATAAACATTTTATGTAAGCATATTGGTTTCCACAAAAACCATTTGCAATTTTCAACAAGCTATCATTCATATGTGACTGAAGTGAAGCTGGTCTGAAGAGCTAAAAAGTAAAGTTGTGTCGTCAGCATACATACCGATTTACTAACCCACCATTAGTAAGGAATTACAATAAACATAATAACAGGGAACCTAATCTTGACCCTTAGGGAATGCCAATGTCAATATTTTTTAAATCAGATAGAATAGAATTGATATTAACAGCTTGTGTTCTAACACTTAAATATGACCTGAACCAATTAAGAGCAGAACCAGTGACACCATAATTGTTTAGTTTATCAAGAAGGCAGTCATGATTTACAGTGTAAATCCTTCTTCAAATTAAGAAACAGCTAGGGCATCTGTCACCTTGCCTTGATTCATATTATTCAAGATGAAATCCAAAACATCAATTGGTGCACATAGCGGAACTATTCACGTGATTTTTGCAGATGACACACAACTGTATTTAGTACTGCAGTCATCCAAGACATCTGAAGCTATCAACAAATTGGAAAGTTGTGTCTCTGATGTAAGACCTTGGGCCATCACCAATAGGCTAAATGCTGAATGATTCGAAGACAGAGATTGTGCACATTGTCTACTCTACGCATCGCACGCCTTCCAGTCTACCAGCTAATTGTTGTCTGTGATTCCAGAATGCAGACTCTGCTAAGGATCTTGGTGTTACACTGGATAGGACACTTCAATAAAAGACACATTAGGAACATTGCACGCTCTGTCTTTTGGAATTATCACAAGATGGGACGGATCCGTAGGTATTTAGATCAAACTACCACAGAACGCTTGGTTCATGCTTTTGTGTCCACTAGATGTAATAATTCTGTTGTGTGGTCTTCCCTTACCGTCATGACACCTTTACAACGTGTACAGCATTCCAAGACCTCGAGGACACATATCTCGGATTATAATCCAAGTATTTCTCTACAGCTTCATCGTCGAAATGTCTCTTCGTGCTGGTCCACGGAGTAAGACTACGTGCCGGTACCGGGCTTTTGGGACATTTTTTTCCCATAGTGGAAACAGCTCCGGTGGATGTTAGGAAAACACACCAAAAACTGTTTACACCTTTAAACTAAGACATACTTTTTATCAGAGTGAATGAGCTTAAGTGATTTTTATATACCTCTCTAGTTTTCTCTTCTTTACTTTTCTTTTATGTTTTATTCCTTCTCAGCATCCATTTGCCCCAAGATTTACTGGTTCCCAGATAACATGGAGATATTGGGCCAATATGAGGCCCCAATATATACTCATATCGGACCAGTATTGGATACTTTATCGTCCAATATTAATTGCTCACGGGCCCCACATGGGACCAATATTGGGCCCGGGCAATGTTGGCACAATTTGGGCCCATTCTTGTAATAGATTTGAAGCCCCAATATTGGGAATAATATCAATATTTTTTTTATGTGCAAAATAAATTTATTTTCAACACCATCAAACCCTGCTTTATTTAAATAAAATTATTAAATAATTTTGAGCTAGTCAAATAGTTTATTTTATTTATTGCAATTGTATTATATAGTATAATATTTTGAAATATTGTGGTTCTGATCAAAACAATCTTCCTTAGAGGATTTTAATTTAGCGTATTCTGTAATGTTTTTCATTGTTTCACCCTGCTATTTTTAGGCAACAATTATCCTTAAGCCAATATTGGGTGGGCCAACGTTATCCCAATAATTGCTCTATATTGGCTGTTTGTCGATTGCCAATATGATGCGCCATTATTAGACCATTAAAGGATGCCGATATGAAGCCGATATCACATGCCAATGGAAAACCAATATTGGCCCAATATACGTTTTAGCCACTTGATGCCGATGCCAAGATTACCAGATGGGGAACCATTTTGGGCCAATAATATGCGTGCTAGCTAGGTGTATCATTAGATGGGTGCTAGAGACTCTGATCCCCTAGGTGGTCACCGACTGTTATATCAACTTACATCGATAGACCTCTGATCCGCGTGGACATCAACGGGTTAGTGGTTGGTTGGTTCAGTGTAATCCCCGATGAGTTAGAATGGTGGCAAATTAGTCATATTGCTAAACCTCTGTCTTTCTTTAATAATGACCTTTTAAAATCTTGGGTTTATATTTAGTTTATATCGTATTCAATTAATTGATAAATTAAGAAACTGCACTTTTTTTGTGTTTGTATTATTATGTCAGCGCTTCGATACTTTGGTGTAGCGCTTTATAAGTAACAATTATTATATATATGTTCAAGATTCCAATTTATTCGCATAACATAATCGGACTTTACAGAAATGAATAATACAGTATATTAAATATAATATACAAAAGTATCAAATTTCAACTTGTGTAAAATGACGGAGGTGAGGGATATGATATGGCTAGGACCCATTACGGGACAAACCCTATAGGGCTATAGTTATTGCTGGCCCTGTAAATCATACAAGTAAAATAGACTCAATATTACATAATGACCAAGTAGGGTGATATCACAAATATTAACAATAGGTACTATACATAACAAAGGGGAAAACAAACGAAAAACAAACTATATCTAAGCTAAACAACACTTACGGGAATACAGGATACGGAAATTGACAGGACAGACTTTTCCACATGTCTTGCTGAGGTATGTAATGCTATCGCATAATGAGGATTCAGAGGTAGAAATAGGTAGAGGTGAAGAAAAAAGTAAGGAGTAAGATAGCCATCTCCAGGGAAAGATCAATACATCTTAATACAAATATCCTTGTCTACCTGGAGAACTAATTAGTTTAAAATGTCAACAACTATAATCGTATATGTTTAATATACAGTTCTGATGCTATCCGCTAGGAACGCGAAGGACACCTTTCGAACCTAACACCTATAATGAGATCTATCGCTCTTCTAACCAACCCTGCTGATAGCTACAGTTGGTTAGAGCGTCGTGCATGATACGCATTCGCCGGTTCGAATCCGGCCAAGCGCACATGGGGTTTTTTTGTTTCAACACTATCGTGCGCTGGGCATCTCCATGGAACGATTAATAAATATATAACATCCTCCAACTTTGGTGGCAAAGCATGCATGTTTATTATTAGGAATGAAATCCACCAGTATTTGCCACTGTTTCCCGATGTTTTTTATTAACAGAACGAAACCTTCAAATCTGGTAAAAGGGATCGCATTGTTTGTTATTTTCATATAAGGGCTCTTTTGCCCCCTTTTCGCCAAAACATCAAACCTTTCATTGCCTCGAATACTAATGGGTGACTTGTAAATCAACGCTCATACAACATATTTTTGCAATTGAGACAAATTGAAGAATACTTCAAACACTTTAGCAATATGTGATGGTGACACTCTCGCCTTTCAAGGCATAATACTAGATATGAATCATTAAATATAATGAAATGGCTCTCATTAAAAATTTCAGCTAATTCTAAGGCCTCAAAAGGCCATCCTTGGGCCTGCAATTCAGCAGTAAAAATGGATGCATTTTCAGGTTACCTAATTTGACGTTGATGACGCCGCCTTAAAACTGCTGCAGCAACCCTGTCCAAAACCTTGGACCCGTCCGGATCGATGAGTGACATGTGACGTCAACAGCCGGGCAAACGAACAAAGCACTGCGGCAGTATGCGTGAGCATCTGCAGGGCCTGTGTTCTTTTAAATTTCGCGTTCAATCAGGCGTGATAAGGTTACTGAATGCTGTTGTACACGGTATGGGAATAGTTTCTTCGCACCTCTAACATGTCAGTGAACCATTTGCTAACTTGTGTTTGTAACATTGGGATGTCACCTCATCCGATGCTGATGATATTTATGCATATCTAAGTTCATCAAATAGCTTCAAATTTCGCTTAAAAAAATAAGATCATCAGTAACCCTTCTTATACTGACATAAAGTTAGGTATCTTATTTCAGGTTCAATTTTGTCCAAGGAGGCTAATGGGAAAAAAAAATCAAATCATTATGGCTGATGCCTTATGCGAGTCTTTCTGATACTACCCTTTATTCTACCATACATCGCTAACCCACTTGAATAGGACATGAAGAAAACACAAATTGTATTTAAAACTTCTATACAGTAATGGCCTACTTGGTTGTCCCTAGTGGCTGGTACCTTTAGCAAGTGTTTCACTCCAATATGAATAGGCTATCTGTACTTCAGGGGGACAAATATATGGCGAGTTAAAAAATTGGTGAGGTTTTGGTAGACTATAATATTCGGGTAGAATGCAGAAGATGTAGAGTCCCAAGTGCGAGTGACACAGTTTAGTAACTTTTTATAGTTACTTCTACTCACCTTAATACTAGGCCCGAAGCATGCGCGCGAGGCGTGTTTGCACCGTATGCATGTGTTATTTGTGTGCTCTACACACACGTCGTTTGGGTAAGAAGTCCATCCATACCAAACATACGTTGCCTTTTCATTTTTTTCCAGAAAACCACTCTTCTCCTCAAAATCAAAAACTTTACATTTTCAGGGCTGAGGTTTATTTCATGAACTATAAGGCCAAAGAAAAAAAAAACCAAGTTTTTATGAAATTTAAAAGGGGGTCTGAAATGAAAATATAAATAAAATCTATCACAATCGAATAGTTCACATTGTTTGGTATATTGCTTTGATCAAGATTGTCTTTCTTGTTCGAATCAGGTTATGGACTTACGCAAGATAGTATTAGGGATATCAAACCATTCATAATTATTATCTTTGATGCATTTTTATGAAACAAATATTCCGTTTGCGTTTCTATCAACCCTCTCCATAATTTCACGAATGGGAAAAATAAAAGGTTGAATTTTCCAAACTATCACCAAATACCAAACAAAACTCAAAAGGAATTCATACCTCAACTGACCAGTGGCAAATTCTACATGCATCAGGCCTAGATTGCGGGTCCTTAATAGGTTTTCCGTTTGGATCCGTCAACCAGCGCAATGAGTACCAGGCAATAGTTTCGTCAAGCGCCATTTCTTCAAAACCAACCGATCAACCAACAAACAAACTCAACCCACAAACCAGAAAGCCGAGAACATCACAATTATTCTAGTTAGATAATTTTTGAGATTTATAATATCGGGGTTTCCCAGTTATTTAAAATTTTTTCATGTATTAGGCCAGTCAAAAGTGAGTAAATGATGCTTAAAAACCCCAAACTAATTGAAAAATCATAATTTTCCTCCAGTTCACCAAAATCAAAGGAGTGGAACATATATTTTTTAAGGGGTAGGTTTATAACATGGGTTCAAAATATGAAAAGGATCAAAACGCGTCAAAAATATGCCAACGTTTTTCCACTTTCCTGATTAAAAAACGATATGTTTGCCCTATTCTGCAGGTGGTAAGTTCAAGAGTTATGAATCCAAAATAGTTCAATGTCACAATGGGGTAATTTTCAGTATATACTCCGTTCGTTATAAAAATGGTGTCAAATTTCTTCGTCTAATAAGTAACAGGAGCTAAAATATACTGGTTTGCACCATCTATATATTTTATTGCATAATTGTAACGTAAAATGTGACTAGGCTACCAGGGTCTATGGGGAGGTTCACGAGTCCCATAGCACTGTAATTGTGTATATAGAGGTCGAACAAAGATTCTCTATTTAACTTTACTTTCTAGTGGACAATTAACAATTTGCAACCAGTCCGATCAAATCGGACCATTCTAAATTTTTACCCCAGGATGACCCTTGAACTGTTTATACTTTGCCTATTGTACCTGAAAACCTACAACTCATGAGATAGGGGCAACTATACCTTTTGAAACCTCATAGGAGTAGCCACATAAATTGGTAACATCATTGAAAATCAATTCCTTATCTAATTTTTTAACGCCTGTCAACGTTTTGGCCCCTTAATTTAAACATGTTCCACGAGGTTGATTTTGGTAAACTTTAATATATTATTTTGGGCAATTTCCCAGTATAATTGTTTCTTTTTGCATTTGTTTTGGGGTCCTAAAATCAAAAATTACTAGACTATATGTTTCATATCTGTTAAGTTGTTTTTTCGTCCCAGACAAGTCAAATGTGAGTTTAAGACGATTTTTTGTCTTTGGTCAATTATTAATGTTTGATCGATGAAATTAACTTTAGTTTTCATTAACATCTCGCTTCGTCGAAATCAGTTTTTTTAAATTTCGTCGTATCCAGGGTACATCATATGAATGTATACAAAGCAATTTCGTCGCTTGGTCTATCAATTACACATTTGCCATATATTCGTCTCGTATAGCTGTATGCATAGGACATGGCTAAGAGTTTTGGCTTATAACATCAATCTTGTGCTATTAGGATGATGGGTAATGTCATACGACGAAAAAATAAACTTATTGATCAAATTTTAATATATTGACCGAAGACTAAATTGTTTTTAAACAGACTCATATGTATGGTTTTTGTGGATGAAAAACAACTTAACGAGATAATGAAATATAGGAACTTTTTTTAACTAACTGGGAAACCTATAAAACCAATAAACACTGCACAATAGTACACATAAGTTATGTAATATTAAATGTAAGTAAATAACGAGATTTTATAGCGCCTTTTACACAAGTAGACACAGCTGTTTTGCCCTATTATTATTACGCTCTTTCAGGAAATCGTCACAATCATCTCGTTTCATCTAGGCGTCAGCTGGCCCAGGCCAATCCTATCAGCACAGCACTTGATTGTATATTCCCCATAACAGCTTCATCAGAGATTTCCGCTTGGGTGGAACGATGCCTTGAGATTAAGTATCTTGCCCCACGTACACAAAATCGTTGACCACAGTGGGGCTCAGAACGTCACACGATTTTAACGGTCTAAGGATCAGTGATCCTGCTTTTTTGTCCACTAGACCACACATGCTCTCGACCACCACGTGTACATGAAACGAGTACTAACATGAGGGAATGGTTATCTTGTGTTCCGGACAGGATATAGCATCACATAATTCAATGGTCATCATTATGTGCAGAATATGAGAATGAACATCGGTTGCCCTTGGTATTCAACATAATAATAATTACTGAAGGCGTTGCCATTCACTTAAATCATGTTTAATTGTTAGTTCTCTGCTTCGTCTGTTATTTCATTGGACTCATCCTGCTGGTCTGCAAATTCCGATAAGATCATTTTGGGAGTTCCAGCTGGCTCGTGGTATTTTGTTCTTTTCCGTCTTTATCTTATCTTTGCTTTGCTATTCAAGAAGAATCTCATTAGCATCAGCTACGCCATTCGCTTCTTCTTCTACTAGCCAGCCCTGTGAGATGATCCTCAGGCAAAACATTACACGCGCCATCATGGTTCACGTGACGTTGTTTCCTTGACAAGCTGATCTTCCGTATTGGTGAATAATCGTTACTCGCATCAAAGTCACCATGAAAGGAACTACGTTTCATCTGTGGACGATTAAAAAATACATTCACATTACAAAAACAAACCGTGATGAGACATAATGAAGAAATAACCGACAAGTTAATTCAGATATGAAAGTTTTTGTGATCTAGATGTTCTCCACTATTCTTGTATGTTTTGATGCTGCCTGACCGAAATCAGTGTGTGATTACAAGTGCCAATGACAAAAAAAAAATCAACAAATTTAATTATATCAGGAGTTAGCGTCCGAGACACATTGACCCTGTAATAAAATGTTATGCCATGCATCAGTATTTCATTGAGCCTTTTATTTGAGTAAACTATATAGAACTGTACAGGCCTGAGACACCCTGATATGGGGATACAAAATTCCTCATAACGATTATTTAAATACATCACAAAAAATTTAAACTCGGCGTTTATAATACGCATGTATGTGTAACACTATTCATCTTAATTAGTATTCGATGAGGTCACCAGGATAGTAAGAATCTTCATTTGAGGTAAGTTTGACCTATCCTTGTTACAATTGACCGAGTATTGCGGGTTTTGAGTAAGTTGAAGAGGACGAATACAGTTTTCATTGGGCTCTTAATTGTATTGATGGCGTGTGGTTTGGAACAACTTATCTTCTAATGCCCCCCAATAAACAAATTTAGTGCAAAACATTAAAAGTGGATAAATAAACCTTTTCTATATTATAAGCCTAAATGCGAATTCAAAGGAAATGCGGCGCTTCATTGAGGTGTGAAGGAGGAAACTGGGACCTCTCTGCTATCTGACCTTACCTAAATCCAGTTTTGCAAGACTTAATCGTCCAGCAGCTTCATCTTCTAGGTCGGACTCGCTTGGATTCTTCAGCACCAACTCCTCGGCTTCGCTCCTCGGTAGCAGTGCCTCAAGTTGGCGACTCTGGTAATTTCCTCCGATATGGTTCTCCCAAGTTTCCAGGGCCTGTCTGTACTGTTCTTTGTCTAGAGTTACCTGTTGTTGAAGCGGCGAGGGTGATTCTTCCTTTCCCTCCAGAGTAGTAAAAGATACGTAGGTCGAAGTAATCACTGATAAAATTAAACGCACAGTTTGTTAATTTAGATTTTGTACTAAGTACATTAGAGTTAGAAACTATCTCATCATAGATGAAAAACGCATACCAAACATGAAATTGAAACTGTGAAGGTAATGACTCTATTTATACCAACTTAACGCTTAAGTAACGAGGATGTCTTATTAACAAAAGATAATATACACCGATTCTTTTTAACACTATCAATAATAAAAAAATACTTTGCACAACCAAGAGTGTTTTTACTAAAACAAGCAATTTACAAGCAGGCCTCCCAGATATTATTACCCGTTCATTTCTTTTTCTTAAGCCTGACAAATAACACTGGTTTTATATAATTGACCCCGGTATTGACAAACCCGCGTTAATCCAATAGTCAAAGCTGAAATTAGGCAGAGATTGTGTATAAACGATAGTAAGGTCCGATATACAGGCGTCCTAAAAACAAAGCATGTTTATTATTAATAATTATGTTTCGATGGTTATACGCGATGCGTGTATTGGACAGGAATATTTTGTTCGTAGCGATCCATGAACAACGGAATTCAACACGCAAGTATGAAGGACTCCCAATCGTCTAAGGACACAGCTGAGCATCACTAACCTGCCTAAATGGACACCCAATTACCTAGGGACCCACATGGGTCAATGGGCGGGATCAGCATCTTCCACTGCTAAATACCTTTGGAGCAAAATTTCATAAGTAGAGGATGTTTATGTTCTAACATTCAGTACAAACAATTCGAAAACCAATTTTAAACAAATCGAATCAATAAAAAGGTTTTGCCCATGTGACCTTGAAACAATTTTGACCTCTTGACCTCTTGTGCAATATAGCAAACTATACCGTTCTTTTCTCCTAGGACCATATAAATCTTTCAACCCCATATGAAATGTTTACAATTTTTTCCGCCGTAATTTTCACCCGTCCCATCTCAAAATGCTCAAGGGATACCAAGATTTGGAATCAGCAGGTCAATGTTCCCATCTAAACCTTGTGTGGGCAGACTCTTTGGGGAAAGGATGGGCCTACCGCAGCTGCCTACAAGTGAGCAGAATGTTCAATGGGCAGATTCCACCTGAACATTTCATTGCTTCTCCAATTAAATTATTTCTTGGGCTGCTCCTTTTTAGCCAAGAAGGTGAACAATAGCCACAAGAGGTATGACAAGTCCTGGCTAATTAGCAACACGTAAAAGTAAACCAAAAGGACCAATCAGCGGTTCACAGCAGCCTATAGAATACATGAGGTTCTCTGCTATACGTTCAATGTGGAAATCAAAGTGATTTACAGGGCTTTAAGAATGCTGAACGCCATTGTGCTGATTTCTGCAACTACATCTTCTGGGAGATTGTTCCCGGTGGAACCATAGTGGGGATGAAGGTCCTGCCACTAAGCGGAATAGGGAGACCTAAGTGCATTCTTGGCATGGATAAACTCTTGCAAGTAGCTCGCCTGATCACATACGACTGGAGAAGATCCTCTCCAGGTCTGAAGACATAAAAAAGCTATAGCGTATAGCAGTAGCAGCCACCTGACGTCCATGATGTAGAGAGGAGATATTTATTACCAATCGGGCTTGCTGTTCCTTCACTTCGATGATCCGTATGCTTTGCTCTTGGAGGGAGGGCTTAGGAGGTGGAGGAGCACTCATCCAGCATAATGATAATCCATGATGCTGCGTACATGGGCATTGTACACTGTGGCTCCCCTTTTGGCATCTAGTGTTTATAGGGCTCCAAGCTTTGTCAGGCTCTGGCTCGATGTGTGAGAAATGTGTTATCATGCGAGGTTTTTTTTCGACATTAACTCCCTAGGATTTCCAGCTCAGCACTTTCTGCCAGACTGAGTTTGGTATTGGCAAAAATAGATCTGCCCTTGTGGATTCTTTGTTTTTGTCTAGAGATGCCAAATGAGCAGGCTTACCATGGCTTGAAGGTCACTTTCCATTGTTTGATCTTTCTCATTCTATCCAGGTCCTAGCTGAAATTGCTGCCCTGTTAAATTTCGCAAAGGATAGAGTCATCTACGTACGGGGTTGCAAAACTTTTTGCCAGTCCAGATTCCAGTATCGGCAGCATATTCGCCCAGTATGGGCTTTCCATAGGGTGACCTCCTGACCACACGGGCACTGAAATTTGCGCGGTAGGGGATGTATGGCCCCGATTTCTGAACTGGGGGAAACTATTTTGTACGTGAAAACTTGTGTATGGTATGTTATGTATGTAATGGTCTCGGGGAAATTAATCATCTGCATATACACCAAATAGGAGTAACTGAGACAGCACTCATTAAGGTCAAAAATGAGATGTTGAATCCGTAGACAACCATGAAGTGTGTTACTGGTGCTGCTTGATTTGTCTGCGGCATTCGACACCATTGATCATGATACTGCTGCTGTCTCGTCTCAAAAATAACCTTGGTATATCTGGTAATGTCTTAAAATGGAAGCATTCTTATCTTAGCAATAGAATCACACAGGTCCACTTGATATGATTTTCTCAGACCCTCGTCGCTTAGCTTTGGGTTGCCACAGGGCTCGGTTGTAGGGTCCCTGCACTTGTACGTCATCTACACGCTCCCATTGGAGAAATAATTCGCAAATACGGATTAACTTACCATCTTTACGCGGATGACACTCAGATTCTGACATATTTTAATCCAAAATACATGGTGCTCGGAAGAAGCGTAAGAAAACTCGAACTTTGCATGAATAACTCAATGACTGGATGCGATTGAACAAACTCAAGTTAAACGGTAATAAAACCGAATCTTGGTGCTGGCACACTGCAAACACTTAGCACCATTGGCCCACTTGAACTTAAAGTTGGTGACGGTAATAAACCATCGGACACTGTCCGGAACGTGGGCATCATATGTGTTCACATCTCTCCATGACACGTCATAGCGCTTGATATCATCCATCAATCTTCAACTTCGCAACATATGACGCATTAACGGTTTCACTTAACCATGACACTCGCCATTCCGTGTCCGATCACTTGTATGGCAATGCCCTCTGTACGGAGCCAAATATAACGGATCTTGATCGGCTGCAGTCACTCCAACAAAAGGCTGCCAATTGATATTTTCAGCCGCCAGACGCGATAGTCCATCGCCACTTATGCATAATCTCATGGTTGCAGTCCGTGATCGCATCAAAAGTCAAAGTTTGTCTCTACGTTTTCAAATGCCTGGAAGGATCTGCACCTGCATAATCTCATCAATTTAATTTCCACTAAGACAACCTCAAATGGGGACAGTTACAAGATCTTCAATGGGACAAAAAATCAAATCACAACTCATGGTTGCAGAAACAAATCGGGATCGTCTTTCAGCCGCAAGCACCCAAGACTAGAACTGCTCCCTGTAATATGAGGGAGGCATGTCATAACAAGCTTCAAACACTCTTAAAATCTCACTATGCCATATTCATTCTTGCTTTTTATATTTTGTTTGTTCTTGTTGTTCATTGCATAATGCGCTGGATCAGTTAAGAAAGGGCTATGATAAATTCCTGAGTATGTACACAGCAAGATTTCCTACTCACGGTGTTAACCCAGAGCTTAGGCTACTCCCATGTACTCTAGCTCTTACTTAAGGGTAGCCCCCTTGATGCATTATTGATACGGTACCTACAACTAAGTACTGCAAAGACACCAAGCCATGCTGGATACAGCTAGTGGTATTAGCAGACCCATCCTATAGGTGTACTCTGCAGTGGCCTGCTAGGTGACTGAAAGGTAACCATGTAAGCCCAAGTAGTGGAGTTACCTCTGCAAGCTTACTCCTCTGGAGTACTTCACAGGTACTCCCCTACAGGCTGCCTAGTAGGCAGCATTGGACCATAGAGGGCGCCAAACATTCCATTGTTGTTTACGACTTTTCTGACCATTTTCAAGCTTAGTAACGTCCATATTTGAGTTGGAGCATCACCCAAAACCCTAAATATGACATTTTGTGTAAAACAAGAACATATGTGACCAAAATGTTATAATAATGAATAAAGTTACTAAAATAATCCCACAGAGCTCAAAAGCTCATTTGCATGGGAAGTACCCACGCAGGTACTCCCGCATAGGCTGACTAGTGGTGAAGCTACTGCGTGTGTACCTAGGTAGATGATTACCCCCACGTTTGCGGCCGGCGATGTGGTACCCATGCGGGTGGGTACTCTGTGGCTACTTAAAGCTACTTCAAAGGTACCCCATGAAGAAATTGGTTGTGTATGTCTGGTCTTAAGAACTGATTCCTGTCGCAAAACGAGAGTCTTGGGAACTGAAATTTAAAAACAAAATTGGGGAAAAAAGTTAAGCTTTTAGAGCGAAAACTTGCCAATTTTCGGCGCAAATGTGAATTTAGAGTGTTAAAAAATAAAAGGTTTACTGGAAAGGGAATCTACGTGGGTGTTCAACTGGGGGTCTTAGAACTCCAAAGCGGCGCAAAAAGGGGCTTAAGGGCTGCACACCCATACCGTCTTCGAATGTCAGTGGAAATGCACGAATTCGGCACCGTTACGGCATAACCATACGGTGACTCCCGTGAATTTAAAAGGTTGCCTCAGTCAACAAGGTCACGAGTCAGAAAATCGGCGTTAAGCAATAATAAAAATTCATGTGGAAAGAGTACTTGTATTCATATACCATGCAATTGGGAATGGGGTTCTGAAAAGTTCACCTCGACAAAAGAGGGGCCTACATGACAAACTATTTTGTGGAAAATCAAGCGCCGTGTACATATCATTATAAAACAGCTAATTAGTAGGGCGGACTGAGAATTTTACCGGCCCGGAGAAATTCAAAGAGAAGTGACTTCCCGCTTTTTTGACAG